>JAWPHD010007153.1:0-133360 GCA_037043455.1 Cyrtodaria siliqua
CGGCAATATCCCGTTTAAATCCCGGTTGAAAAGGGATGGCAAAGCACTGTTGTTTCTTAATGGTTTAACGTTCTATATACATTATGTATGTATTAATTTTTTTTCATAATCACCAAGTAGATTGGAAGAGAAAAAAATAATTAAGAGTAAAATAATGTTCACATTTCTCCATATTCTCTATATTTTGGCATTTTTCTGTCCGTCCATCCGTCCAACATATGGGTGTTAAGGTGTTATCCAGATTACAACATCAACATTCTATGGATGCAGTCTCCAGATGTTTAGGGGCTTAACATCAGAAGCCCAAAATAGCCCCTAAGCCTTGGCTGGACAAATAAAATACATGCAGCCCCAATACATCTAAAGTAGACAAGTTAAAATGTTTCGAAAAAGTAAAAAGAGTTGAGGAACAGTACAATCTCTCAGACGTTTAGGGGCCTAACCTCGTAAACCCCAAATAGCCCCTAAACATTGTCTGAGCAAATAAAATACCCCCAATAAATCTGAAAAATTGGTGTCTGTCTGTTTCTGTATATACTGCTTCACACTCTCACGTGAAACTTCGAGCAGTTTGTGCGACTATTAGTATCCATCTATTTATCCTGCGTGAACCTCGTGCGAGTGGCATATGCAGCCGCGCGTCAGTGCAGTTAAATGTTAAATCAAAGTGCTGAAAGCACTGATGGACTAGGGGCTTTGGAAATTGAACAGTTCTGTTGAGTGTGCATGGTGTAAGTGCATTTATGAACATAAGTTCTGTGTTCTGTGTCGAATTTGGTTCTGTGTTGACAAAACTGGCGGAAAGCGTCTTCTTGAGTTCGTAGAGATCAGATTGTAATTATTAAATTCCGACGCTTGCACCGGATAGAAATATGAGCCGTATGAGTTATCCTTTCAGGAAAAATACATCTAATTTTATTATTGTTTATATTTTTTTTTTATTGTGATATGTATTCCATCATTTATTAATTCGGAGCAACATTATTCATATCTGTACAAAGTCGGATTCGAAAAAAAATCTTCTCCACTCGATTAATAGTGATCGCGGGTCATGAAATCAACGCATATTGCGTCTGAAATGCCGTTTCTACAGCGTAGTAATACAATTTGTAAATTCTGCAATTATAACATTTTGACGAAGACTTTCTTTAAGATGTCTCCATTAGGTGACGGGTGTTCCATTTTCCCGCTGATATCGCAAATGTTTACCTCTATTCTTTTTTGCTGAAAAAATAACTACTTTTGCTCGGAAGCATTTCTTTCGACATTAATATGCAAATGAGCAGCTACTTTATCCCAAGTTTGCAAAGCTGGATGTACGGGGTCAAAACGGGGTTTATAATATTTCGAGATAAATTTTTTTATATATTATCATGTATTTTGTCTTAGTAGAAAAAAAGTATAGGCCCAAACATCACATTCTTCAATTTTCTTTCCATTTCCCACAGCTTATTTACGATTTAGATGGTATTTGTCTGATCCGGAGAACCATTTCTTCTCTACACAAGGCCAGGGCCCCTATGAATATGCATACAGTGAGTAGTAGTATAAGGTTTTATTTTTCCTCGCCGTTGGCAACTAGGCCTTTTGGCGAGGTTTTCAATAGTAGTTTATTTATAATAACCTTAGTAGTTTAAATAATGTTACTAATGCTTATCAATCTCGCACGGATGGCAGGATCCAAGCAGACGCAAGACATGGCAATAGATTGTTTGCAGGGACACAAGAAGATTAACTTGGCAGAGGCTGAGTGATGGGAACACAGGTGGAATAAGCTCATGTTGGACTATTTTATATATAAAATTCAATCGAGGATTATAAATAATAATTTTATTTTCCAGCGCCAGCGCGTCACCATTTCTTAAAAATGATTTAACTTAGTATGTACATATATACATAATCCATGTTGTGTCTGCTTCATGCTCCCTTCCAAAGGGAATGGACTCTTATAATTATAAGCATATAATGTTAAAAAAGAAATCGTTAAAATGTCCAGTGTTGTTAGTAAGACATCACTCCAAATCTCTCAATATAAAATAATTCAGTATGAGTTTTGCGCTTATGAGAGCAAACACGTTAAATGGAGTGTGTCCCTCCGCCAAAGCCATGGGGAGCCCACACTGGGGAGGGCATGAAGCAGAGGTATACATAGGTTTTATATGTTAATATTATGTCCCCCGTTATCCCGATGTGTGCGTCAGATCAAACTAAAAATAGCATCTTCCCAGCTGTCGATATAAAATCAATGTGAAGTAATAAGCATATATAAAACTAAATAGGACAGCCAGGAATTTCTAATAACTTAACTGGTCATATAAAACAACCAAATATTAAAATCACACACCGGGGCTGGTGGTTGGGTGGGGGCATACAAAGTAGTGTTGTTACATGGAATTATACGACATAAGGAAGTGGGAGTGGATGGAGTGGGGGGAAATATGTAACTTAGTAATATTATCGTTTATAAGATAAACATTTAGGACATTTTTAGGACATATTTAATAAGCATCTCCATCACACCAAAAGTATAGGGTTGACCCCACACTCATCCTGCCATGGAGTCCTATCAAAAGTCAGCTAGACATGTCCACGACGCCATGAGGTAGGGCAGTCCCCACACTCATTTAGTCGTGGCGCATTATATATATAAAAGTATGTGATTGGTCCTGGACCGTTGTGCCTGCGTTGTCATCAGACTCAAAAATCGCACCAACGCGTCCACCGGATCAGTCCCATATTATAACTGTATCATTCATATGAAGAATAACGTACGTCTCTGTGTTGACTACCACCCAGAGAGCCAGTACAGCGACCGTCTAACCAGGTGGCAGTCAGTACTGAGTATGACCCAAATTTAGTCTACTATATATGTTATTCATAAGAAGTTTATATATTATATTGTTACTTACGTAGACTAATAAGTAATCATATGACGTTTATATAATGTTAAATAAGACGGTTATCTGCACTCTAATAGAAAGGGTTTACAATTTGGTAAAATTATACTGAATAAACGAATTTAAATCAAACCATCAGTGTTTTCGAGCCCAGCAGACAAAACATACAAGCTAATCCACTGGGCCGTCCAACATTGTAGTTTTAGTCTAAATCTTCTTTTCGAATTGTGTGCCCAGGATGAAAGAACTGAGAGCGCTAAATAATTGAACTCTATGTTTTTTGATAGGATCTAAAATGTTAGTTAAATTAAAGGGTAATGATACGTTTAGCAATTTTAATTTTAAGATATCTCTCTGTATTTCAAACTGACTACAATCTAGTAAATAATGTTCCGTAGTAAAATGGACTAGGCAGTTAGGACAATCCTTATGAAGGTCGTTAATTATGTGGCTGCCTAAACTAGCCGGTAATAGATTGTACCCCATTCTCAGTCTTGTAATTACTTTATCGATAAGCCTATTGGTAGAAAATGGTTCCTGAATTTTGAAGTTTGTTTTAAGTCTAGAGAAAGTATGGAACTTGTTAATTTGATTAGTTAAATAATGATCTACTTTCTTGTTTATTATTTTCCGAATTTGTGAGTAAATTTCAGTATGTCCTAAAGGGATTTGTTTGTCAACGGCAGTGGTGCCCAAGCCTGATTTATTTACAGGCTTGGTCGGCTTTTTCGTTACCGACTATACCAACATGAGCCGGGCACCACTCCAAGTTTACAGAAAGTTTTAAAATATGGCAATCATTTAATTTATATAGAATATTTGTCAGAAGATCAGGGCGAGTTCTACTCGTTCTGTCTTTAATAGCCATAAGACTTGAAAGCGAGTCTGAGAAAATAACTGAGAATGGAGGCTTGTATTTAATAATCCATTTAAGGGCTCTGTCTATAGCGACTAGCTCCCCGGTAAAAATTGAGAGACCGTCAGAGATTCTAGTAATTTTAGTAATATCTTTTGTTAGTATAACAAAGGCTGATGCTACACGTCCTGAGACAGGATCTTTGGAACCATCTGTATAAATTTGTAAAAAGTTATTATATTTACTATCCTTATATTGTAGGAAGTTCAGTTTAATTTCTGATGCTTCATCGTTTTTGTTTATTATAGAGGAAAGGGAAATGTCTACATTAGGTTGAATTAGAGTCCATGGAGGGACCACTCCTACTGAAAAATCTGCAATTTGATATTGGTCATGGTCATATTCCTCTATTAAATTATAAATGGTTGTGCCGAATGGCTTGGGATTTTTACTAAATCTATTAAGACATTGAGTATTTACAAAAATATTATTTACTGGATTTGATTCCTTTTTTGTCTGGACCCTGGCCCAGAAACGAAGCATCTGTTCTTCTCTATGAATATGTAATGGCAAAACGCCAGCCTCATGTTCCAAAATATGCTGTGGAGTAGAATTTAGGGCTCCAGTGCAATTCTAAGACATTTATTTTGTAATATATCGAGTCGATGAAGTAGTGATTTTGAGGCACATGAATATACATGGGATCCGTAATCAAGTTTGGATCTTATTAAGGTTTTATATAAAAGTGTTAATGATTTTTTATCGGATCCGAAATCAGTACCTTTTAGCATTCTTAATAAATTTAAATCCTTTTCGCATTTGTTTAAAAGGTTATATATATGGGCTGTAAAATTTAACCTTCTATCCCAGATAAGGCCTAAAAAAGTGACTGTGTTGCTAAATATAATTTTAGTATTACCCAGAAAAAGATCTGTAGAAGTGTGGGCGGTATTTCCAAATATAATCCCTGTAGTTTTACTAGTGGAGATTTTAAATCCCCATTTATTAGCCCAATCCCAAATTAAGTTTAGTCCCTTTTGTGCTTTAGCTTGTAATGTATCTATACGTTTCCCAGAAATCCATGCGCCACTATCATCTGCAAATTGACTAACGACCAAACCGGAATCTTGAACTACCTTAGGTAGGTCGTTAATTAGAATGTTAAAAAGGAGCGGAGAAATAATAGATCCTTGTGGAGTACCACGTTCTAATAGTTCTTCTTCAGAAAGATCTTCATCAACCTTTACTTGAATTTTTCTATCCTGGAGAAAGGCCTTGACAAAATAAAAACAGTTTCCTCGAATTCCGAGGTCAAATAATTTGGATAATATTCCAGTATGCCAGGCTAGATCGAAAGCCGCCTGGAGATCAAGAAAGATGGCTAGAACAGATCGGCTCTTGTTTTTAGCAAATAAGATGTCATGTTGTAATCGGGCTAGCTGATCTTTTGGCTGTTACTTGTGATACGCAGGCTTCATAACCGCTGCTCCCAACTAAATTCCATTATGTGTATTTCGCTCTTCGGGGCATTTAATTTTATTAGATACTGGGACTATACGCCGTACGACATGGGGAAGCATATAACTCCATGTCCACCGCCGTATGCATGCCATCTTTGGGTTGGTTAAAATTGTGTACTATTGATTTTATGAATATTGAGTTCTGCTCAACCCGGGGCTAGAGGGCGTGAGCGGTAGCTAGCATATTTCACTACCGCTCATGAACAGTCTCAATCAAACCGAGACTGCAATATTTCGTATGTGTCGTGCTCGGCCGTTTCCAAAGGTCCATTATCATACTTTTTTTTTTGAGTGCTACGCCCTTTTCTAAATCCTGACTGAAATTTATTAATTAAACCCTTAGATTCTAAAAAGTGTTCAAGTCGGTTTTTAACCATAAATTCCATTAGTTTACTTGGATGGGACGTTAAACTGATGGGTCGAAAAGATTGTGGGTCGTTGGGTTTTTTATTAGGTTTATGTATTGGAATGACACAGGCCAGTCTCCAGGATTCAGGATAGTTATTAGAAGACCATATTTTACTATATAGAGTAAGCCAAATATTTAAAGTAGAATCCGGCATATGTTTGAATAGTTGATATGAGAGTTTATCGGGTCCCACGGCTGAATTTTTCCTGCTAGCAATGGCATCTTTTAATTCCATTAGAGTAAATGGTATATTTAAGGTGGAATCGTCATCTTCAATATTATTATTATTTATTTTATTTTTAAATTCGGTTTCAAAGACCGTCTGATAATTGATCGTTGCCTCTGAAAGATTTTCTTTGCTTGAAACTTTGGCAAAGTGTTTAGCTAGTAAATTAGCTTTGTCTTTGTTAGTTGTGGCATTACTGAATTTTGTTTTAAGAAGGGGAATGCTGGAAAAAGAGTTGCCACGTATTTTATTAATTTTATCCCAAAATGTTTTTGAATTGTTTTGTTTTAAGGAACAAGTATTAATGAATGTTTCCCAGTTATTTTTCTTGGCTTGGGTTATAACTGTTTTAGCTTCCTGTTCCGCCTTTTTATAATTTAATAGATTTATTTCAGAGGCGTCTTTTTTAAGTTTATTCAGAAGATATTTTCTATTTTTAACTGCTGCTTTGCATTCTGAATTCCACCATGGGACATTTTTCTTTTTGGGGTTGTTATTATATGTTGGAATACTTTCATGCATAATATTAAAAAGACTATCGGTTAACTTGTTATTAAAATTGTTGATATTATCAGATTGTATATTATCTAGATTAATATCTTTACATAATATATTAAAAAGATCCCAGTCTGCCTTATTGAAATTGAACTTGTTTTGATTGTAACTTTCTTGATTAATTTTAAAAGAACTTAGTTGTATTGACATATGTATAGGAAAATGGTCAGAACCCCAGTTATCCGGTAATACTGTCCAGTGTGTTTTTTGTGCTAAAGATCTAGAAGTAACTGAGAGATCAATACAAGTAAGGTTACCATTGTGTGTATCAAGACGTGTGGGGGAGCCGTCATTCAGGAGGACTAGATCGAACTCGTCCAACCATTTGGCTATTGCTTTTCCTTGTTTTGTAATTTTTTCCGAGCCCCATGCAAAGTGATGGGCGTTAAAATCGCCTGAAAGAAGAATATTCTTTACCTTTAAAGGTAGAATAACATCGTATATTGTTTTAAGAGATTGGTAGTCACAATTACGTGCGTATAAATTTGACAGAATAAAAGTAAAATCTTGAAAGTAGATTTTAAATAATTGTACTTCAATGGCTGTAAAACCATCTGTATCTTTCGGATCTAAAATTTCAATCTTTTCATAATTAATATAATTTTTGAAGTAGACGGCCAACCCTCCACACGTATTGGTATCACTAGCTCTATTATTATCATAAAATTTAAATTCATGCTTAAAACCGGGAATAGATTTGAATGTCTTTTTATTAAATTTGGTTTCCTGAATACAAAGAATATCAACTTCAGGATTAAGGTCCAGGAATACTTTGATCTCAGAGTGCTTTACATGGGTTAAGCCTCCGGCATTAAAAGATATAATATTCACAGATTTATTCACTTCGAAAAGAAATTATTTATACACTTTTTAAGATTTGAATTTTGTCGTTTAGTTGCCACCGAGGAAGAAGTTGGTTTACGTGGAGTTTTAGTTCCTTTAAGGGTTCCTTGAGTTTTCCTCGGTGCTTTCTTTATGTTTATCTTGCTATTATTTTTGCTAGTAAAATTATGTGGCTTATGCTTATTCAATAGCAGATTTTCTGGAGGAAGTATGGGGCCAGGAGGGGGTGGGGTGTCCAATGTATTATAGGTGTGGGAGGGAGGTTGGTCAATACACCTATGCCCCACTATGCCCTTAAGTATCTCCCTATGTATGTGATTGATTAACAACGGGCCAGTAGGTCTAGATTTTTCGTTTATCAATCTAATCGTTAATTTTGTAAGTATTTCAATGTTGGTAATTATAGGAATAGAATTGTTTAGTACTTGGACTTTTACTGGGGTGGTTTGAGACGAGTTATCGTAAAATGTAGGTGTGTTTTTAATCGGGGTACTAAAAGAGTTTCATCGATCCCCACCAGATCTAGTATTGAAATCTGTTCTAAGGTTTTTGCCGTTGTTGATGAGAAGCTGAAAGAGTTATCTATAGTTAAAAGTGATGTATTTTGGGTTACATTGAACATGCTGCAGTCGTTAATAGTTTTTGAAGTGCCCAATGAATAATCAGAAGGGTTTGGTGTAGATTGTTTAATTTTTCGCTCCGGGGTGTTAGTTGGAGTAATGAACTTTTGTTTTTGAGACCTTGGTGGGATTTCGATTTGATTCCGTGCTTGGCTATTAGGGGAGATAGATTGTTCGGTTGATGTTTCGTCTATAATTAAAATTGGGGATGTAACAGGGGAAGTACTAAAGGGTATCACTGGGGTCTGTGGGATTAAAATAGAGGGTGGGAGCACTTGCTTATTTAGTCTGTGGATCTGTCCCCCTTGTTTCCTATAGAATCTATTGTCTTGGTATGAAGACTGTGTAATGTCTATTTTATGGGAGGGGCGTTGATCCACAGTAGACGTATTCCCGTTTAACACAGGGACCAGGTTAGTTTTAAGAGAGCTAGTGGGAATGTGTCTCTTAATATCAACAGTTTTAACAACCATATCGGCATATGTAAGTCGGGATTTAACCGGCGACTTCGGATCGTTGGAGATTGGTGGGGTGGGGGTTGTTTTAAGTACGGCCCCCTCACTTATTAATATAATAGGCTTTATCGTGGGTGGGGATAAAAAAGAAGCAGGAATATCTTTATGTGGGGAGAGAGGGGCGGGGGTGTCCATGTCCCAACTCGGGGTCTGTAAGTGTTACAGTGAGTGGGATGTGTTTACCTCTTTTATGCGAATGAACACCCAATCAAAATGACGGCTGACGCTCTGTCTGTTAGCGTAGTGATACATTTCGTTAGTGACGATCTGTTGCGGCTTCCATACTGACGTCATTTCGAATTTTTCAAATTCATCACTGATATTCGGCAGGTGCCCTCCTGATTTTTCAGGACTTCATCCGCGGTGCGGTAATTCGGTGTGCATATAATCCTAATACATTTAGGGATTCACGAACCTTTGGGGACCCTTTTAAAAATACATAGAAATATAAAACACACATTTGAGGAAAGTTTGGTGCTTTTGTCCGGCGTGTCTAGATTGGGTCCTAAAACCTGGGTTTTGGTCCCTGGCTATATATATGCAAATCACCTGACCGGACTACATTTTTCCCCCATAATTCCAAGCGCCAAACACGAGAGATGATACTAGTATCGATCGAGGGCGAGAATGTTGCGGCTTCTAGCGTGCTCGAATTTTGTCGCCTGCTAAAGGGCTTGAAAAGCCCCTAGTCCAAATATCTAGATTTTATCCACTTGGGAGGCCTAGTTTGTGCAGTGTGCGTGAAATACATTTACTAGATGGTGAGTTCAGCTGTTAGTGCAACAGGCTAATTTGTGAAATTGCCAGTATATGTCAAGAAAATTATAATAATATAAAAACTGATTAAAAACATGTATCGTCACTTATGGCATAGTATGATTGATCTTGCATACTTTTTGTTTGAAGGAATTCAAATCAGTGAGCATGACAAGGTCTGACGGCAGTCTGTTCCACAGCACAATGGTCATATATAATAGCTCGCAGTTGTTGGTATGAGAGGGGATGCATGTGGCGAGTCATTCGGGATGGGCGCACAAAGTATTGGGGTAATTGGACAGCTACAAGACCGTGGACAATTTTGTAGAACATATTCAGTCGAGCATCAGCTCATCTGTGTTCTAGAGACCTCCAGACTATTGGTCATGTCAGTGACACTGTCATATATGGAGTAGATGTTCTTTACCCACATTGCCGCTCTGCGCTGGACCATCTCCACCATTCTGGTGTGTTGATGCGTGTGTGGGCTCCATACTGATAAGGCATACTCAACCTGAAGTGTGACAAGAGTGTTTTAAACTGTCTGCCTTATATTCTCGTTGCTGGTCTTAATGTTTCTAAGGTCTTACCTGCAGTGGTTACTATCCTGTGTATGTGGTGGTTCCAGCTAAGGTTGGAGCTGAAATCTACACCAAGATACTTTGCATGGTCTGTGATTTATAGGACTTGTCCATGGATTGTGTATGGTGTCTGGACTGGTTGACTTGATCTAGTCATGTAGGACCTGACACTTAGTACTTGGATTGAAGTCCATCTCCCATATATGTAGCTTCCCACTTATGTAGTGTGTCCAAGTCGTGTTGGAGGGTCTTACTATCCCAGGGATTTTCGGCTGTGACGTACACAGCTGTGTCATCGGCAAAAAGTTTAACCTGAGACTTAATGTCTTCTGGCAGGTCATTTATATATAACAAGAATAATAAGGGACAGAGTACTCAGCCTTGGGGCACCCCTGATGTAACATTTACCTGATCTGAGACCTCACCCTCAAGAACGACAGATTGTGTACGATTTGAGAGGAAGGCTTTGATCCAATTTAAGGTATCTCCTGTCACTCCATGTCTTTGAAGTTTATAAAGTAGTTTAATGTGAACGCCTTGCTGAAGTCCAGCAAGATCAGATCAATTTGTCGACCGTGCAAAGTATTGCTTAATAAATCCTCTACTAGTAGGATAAGTTGTGTCTCGCAGGATCATTTTACCCTAAATCCGTACTGGAGGTCATAGAGTATAAGGTTGGCATTAAAATGCTCAGTTAGTAGTCAAGCTAAAATATTTAAAAGCAAAAAGAGTTGAGGAACAATGCAAAAGGTAACATCCACCTCTCCGCCTCGTTACGGACGACGGCTTTGTATACAGGAAGCTACTAACACCAATAGCATAGAGGCTGAGCAGAAGTACAGCTCGGCAAGGGGATCTTGAACGTATACAGGAATTGGAATCAGACTGACAAATGGCAGTTAAACTAGACAAATACGAAGTATTTTTACAACAAGCAAAAGTAAACTTATTCTGACTAACTATTCTAACTATTCCAACCGCGGCAAACAACTGGACATTTTCCTAGGCGTGGCCGTAAGCTCTAACCTAAGTTGGAATAAGAAAGTCGATGCCACCTCAGACAAAGAAATACCACCACCCTTACATTTCTCAGGAGGAATACTGGTAGTTGTTCGCATGAAGCCAAACAACAGTGCTACACAAGCATTGTTGATATGCAATGGAATACGCACCCAAAGTGTGGGGTCCGCATACAGAAAAAAAAAACATTCAGAAACTCGAAATCGCTCAACAAAGGGCAGCCGAGGATTATCAAATAACAAGCAAGCGAAATATAAGATTGCAAAACACAGGTATACAGAAAGTAGCCTATAAGACCCTCATGAACCCCTCACTTGAATGTTTCTCCCCTGTATGGAGTCCACATACCAAGACAAATATAAACAAGTTAGAGATGGTACAGTCCAGAGCAGCTCGTTGGACACTAAACAACTACTCTTACCATGCCAGTGTTACAAACATGCTCAGTGACTTAGGTTGGGGGTCGTTAGAAAACCGACGTACTGACTCCCGATTTTGTTTGTTTAAAAAAATTATATATGGACTTGTTGCCATAGAAATGCCACCATATGTCACGCAACTCACGAGAATATCACGACAGTCTCATCCCATGCTTATAGACAGATTCACACTTCTGCTGACTACTATAAGTATTCATTTTTCCCGCTCGCCATTGTACAGAGAAACAGAATGCCAGTAGACATAGCAACGCTGCCAAATTTGGATTCATTCAAATTGGCGGTTTGCACAGTCTCCCACTCCATGCCTTAAATACGAAACACGGTTTTTATCTTCTTAGAAATCACTTTGTCTTGGTCAGACTTTTAACATTTAACCATATCATCTTTATTTCACCTTCACTTGTTTTTAAGACATCTTTTACTCGTGTTATCTTACACTGCACAGACGCGCACCTGCATTTATCTTCGAAAGAGGGTGATGATAGAGAACTGGAGAACTCTACAGGGACGACGCAAACATGCAAATCTGGTTATGGTGTACAAGATTATAAGAATATTTCATGGTATAAGTGTTTTAATCGGAACCTCGGCAGCCTCGGTTCCGATAAAAACACGTATACCTCGGGTTGGATTTCCCTATCTGAACCGAATACCCATGATAGATTCTTTTTCTTGCATATCAGAGACATGTTGTGCGTTGACGCCGCCAGCTACTAACGTTTTGCACGTTTTTCGGCGTACCGGATGTTGGCGCGCGTGAATTTTATCTCGACCTTAGGGTGAGATGGAAATATCTAGCCCCGGTAAAATGACGGATATCCTTGTCCGGTGTGCAAGAAAGTCAATATATTAAACCTCTTCGCCATACCACCTTCACTATACCTCATCGCAGCTACTAGTACTATCTCTATCTATATATCCTGCATCACACCATGTCTGGTATAACTGTGAAGCTGTACTACAAGGTTAACCAGAGGCCACTACGGACTACATACGAGATCCATGGTTCCACACGCAAATCAGAATGTTCAACAAGCGTCATTCTATCCGAGCAACATCCGACTGTGGATTGCCTACACAATCTGGTTGTTCGCCCCAAACCTAGTGGTGTTCGAGATGGGGCTGCTCTGCAGTGTTGATCACTACAGGCTGTTGTTATTCTTAATTGTAAATATGAATTTTAATTGCACGAGCCACTGTCCTTAAAGGCACCTGTACATAAGTTCTAGAACACTAAAGAATCTGAGAACGAGCTTCAAGGAGAATGTAGGCATACACTCGTTATTATTGAGAGTTCTGAAAGTCTTGTTCAAGGGTGAAAGAATTATCAAAATCGGATTATAACCAAAAAAGATACGATCATTTGAAGGTTATTTCGAAACGGATATGAAAACCGCCGTTTTGAGAACTATGACATCGCAGTTCTAAATTTTATGGTAATATGTAATATTTATTAATTATGATTAATAGGGGAAAACCACAGGAAATGTATGAAAATAAGCGTCATAATGCATTATATGACCAGTTAAGAATGTTGCATCCATTGGCAGTGATTTTCTTTTATTGAAATGATATTTACCGTGTCATATATGGTAATTTAGAAATACGACGTCATATTTATTTTTCAAAATGGCGGCTTTCATATCCGTTTTAGAACAACATTCAAATGGACATATCTTCTTTGTTTATTATCCGATTTTAATAATTCTGACACCGTTTTCCACGTTTTTCAGAACTTTTTAATATTAAAGATTGCATGTTTGGCTGCGTCACTACATTCCCTTTAAACGAAGAAGAAAAACAAAGTAGTTTATAAGAGCGTATGGTGAAAAAGATCAAATCCGGATAAAAACAAAACTACAGCATGCACTTATGATGTGTTGTGGTTGATACTGTTGACAGAATGTGTGTGCATATTCAGTAAATACTTTAAAGGAGATCCCCTGGAAGCAACGAACACAAACAAGAGAGAAAAGTAGCAGACTCGGTTTTATTGAGTCTGTTCATGAGAGGTAATATAATTTGCAACACCTCTCATGTCCCTTAATACCGGCTTAAGCGATATTCTACTTTAAAACCCACAAAGGATGGTGTTGATGATTCAAGAGGGGCGACTTTTTACATTCGCCACAAGCACTAAACAAACACTAGTGTGAATGTCAATATATAAATGCTGAAATGGGGATCCATTGGAAGCAACAAACACAAGCATGAGAGAAAAGTAGCATTTTTTTTTTTATTCAGTCTGTTCATGTGAGGTAATATAATTTGCAGCACCTCTCACGCCCCCTAGTACGGGCTTAAGCGGTATTCTACTTCATTACGTGGTCAGAGTATTAACGTTCATACCCCTATCCAACCCCTTCTCCACAAAGCGAAAATGGGGTTGGCTGGGGTATGAAATAAAACCTTAATTTCGGCTTAACAATTTGCATAGTGTAATATTAAAACATTTAATAGGTAATTTTAAACTGGTTATTTGTTTTTAAACGTGTTTTATTGTCGAAATATCCATTATAAAATTCTGCTAAAATATAATCGCATTCCCATCGCTTAATGGAATTAAGGCAGGACCACGTAATGTAAAACGGTTCAAGTCATGCTTCAGAACAACATCTTCTGGTAGAGCATTCCACTGTACTATGACCAAAGGGAAAAGGGAATAAGTGTGATAGTTCATTTCAGTATGTACAGTTGTCCATCATCGGAACCCACGGTTGATTGATTACGTTAACACTCCATAAAATGTATATATAAAATAATATATGTTACTGGGTGGCAGGATCTTGGCACTGTTATTATTTTGGATAACGGCTGAAACTGAAACAGCTACAGGACCATTTTCAACCTGATAGAATAGACACAGACGTGCATCTGACCTCCGTTGTTCTAGAGATCGCCAACGCATCCTCTCCAGCATTTCAATGATGCTCGAGTACCTGGAATAATCGAGCAGCTCGACAATGGGCCATTTCGATTCTATTTTATGTTGGACGTTCGAATCCGAGCGGGTGAGGGGTGGCCTTCATTACCTTTGACGCTTTTGTCCTGATATTTCCTAGAAACGGTTAGCGTTTGCTGATATGCGATGTTACTTTAATATGTTTCATTATTTTAATTATTTTATACTGTGATTGTAATGCCAGAGATGGTCCTTTCAAGATATTTGGTGTACACTTGAACACACTCAGGTGCTGATTTTAATTGTAAATATTTCAAAATTGCCGTGTGTTCCGTTAATATTTTTTTCTTCAGAATGTTCCATTTGTTTTCAATAAAAGAAGAAGCTAGTTATATCAAAACAAAAATAAAATGAAATCGAATTTAGCGGTTGTCATAATCTATGCTTATTATTCAGCCAATTCAAATTGGTACTTCATGAACGAATGCTTGTCAGACATCGTAAGATTTATTTATTTATTATCAGACATCGTTAGATTTATTTATTTATTAACCACCGTCAGTGCCTATATTTTCTTCCGTGCCACCGTTTATTTCCGCATAACTATTTAATACATACTTTATATTTTGTTTAGGTTAGTTTTTTCGCTTGTTTTTTTAATGTTAACTTGAACATTTCATAAATAAAAACGATACTTGTAGTCTCTGCGTTTTATTAGCCATATAACGGCATAGATTAGTAAAAACAAAGATCGACAATGCATAAATCAATATATGCATAGGCATAAATATTTTAGTTATGTCTATGAAATAGAATATAAAATATAGAATAGAATATTTTAATGTCGTATTTATTCATAACAATGTGAACATGACCATGAACAAACAGGAAATCAAAATCATATGATAGCCATTAAGATAACATATGGATTACATATAAGTAAAAACAACAGATTTTAATGTATCATTATAAATGATACCCAAGTATAAAAGGGCCTGCGCAAGACACTCCCACACTGACTTGATATACATATGGGTTGAACATGTCTTGCACCGATCCCTCAAATATGTCGGTGCGAACCGTCCATGATCCGAAGTGTTCGATACATGGGCTCCGGGTCGTTTCGTGCCAAAACCAGTTCGTGCCAGGGATGTTTCGTGCCAGGGACGTTTCGTCCGGGATGATTCGTCCGGGATGTTTAGTGCCAATTTTTTTTTTTATTATTACTGTGATATTAATATCATATACCAGGCCCGTAGCCAAGTTTTTGAAAAGGGGGGTGCGGATATCGCCGAAACGCGGCGAAGTGAGCCACGAAGTGGCGATGGGGGTAGGTGCGGGAGTTAATCCTCCGGTGCCATCCCTCCACGTCGTTGTTGGTTCGGATAACGTGGCCGTACACACTGACACTGCGTAGAGGGTATGCACTGGAGGTGAACCACTGGCTATCCATATATGCCACTAAGGACCGCAGTTGAGTCGTGTTGGCCTTCTGCGCAAGGTTCTGGAAGGCTCCCTGCATATGCTGGTACGGAAGGAGTGGGAGTGCCATCAACTTTCGTATGTATACATACACTCCCTGGCGTTCGTTATATGTGGCCTGCAAACCTTTCTCCTGCACATGTCGCCAAATACACTGGACCCAGTGGAAGAGGCATCCCTTGATACGAATGTCGGGGAATACTTGGCGAAGAGCTGACTACGCACCAGTCTCAAAATCCAGGACTGCCGCTTCCACCGCCGTTTCCTCCAACATGTATTTTAGCTTCATCAAAGTCTGCAAACAAATACTATTTTTATTTAACAATACTTATGTGGAGGTGTCTTTCGTCTGTAAGCTTATATGATGTTGTTTTTGTAATAAAAACATGTTTATACTATGTCGTAACATATTGCATCAACACACACAAACAAATAATTAATTTAATTTGGTATAAATATTATTTTTGTACAAATATTGGAAAAGGCAAATAGTGCATAATTCATTCTTTACCTGTACGTAATCAACTGTTGTTCGCCGCGTCATGAGAATGAATGCTAGGGGAACCTGTTTCATGTTCTCTTCCTTCCGGACAAACGCATGAATGGACCATAGCTGAACAAATGTTTTTTTGCAGGATCTTGAAGGTGCCATCCATGAACCACCTCCTTGACGTCTTTAGCAGGTCGAATTGTGTGTCGGTCGCAATCATCAAATGTCGATGTCTGTCCACAACAACTTCAGCACGTAAAAACTCATCACACTGCAGGTAGTCTCTGTTGATCTGAAAATGAATACAACTATTTATCTGCATATATGCAACAATATCAGTATGTAAGATGTCGTAGTGGACTTCCTCTCCGTCTATTATAGACGTAGACATGGAACGATCGGATAAAGGACTAAAAAAAATAGCAAAATGATGTTTTATTTATAATCACTATGCATACATCCATGTAATAACGCTCTGTGGTATAACTGATTATAATTGATCATATCAGTCCCGGAAGCGGGTAGATTGTTAACTTACTCATCAATGACTTCATCTGTAACATCTAGGATTCTATTTGAAATGTTGAAGGAACCATTCAGATCGTCACCGTCAAAAGAAGGCAATACCGCTACAATCTCGTATTATTTTCAAACTCGATTTAGCGTAAAATTATTTAAAGTTGTATCACCCATTTCAACGATAAATTTGTGTTAAATGGACGTGATAAAGATATAAAATGTTCAAAGAAATAACGCGAACAAACACTTACTACTTTAAGAAGATGTAATCCGGAGAAAAAATCGAATTGGCCAGTGTTTGGGTCAGTTCTACATTCGACACAGATGTAGTCTAGCTTTGTAAATGTCTTGTAGATTTTTCTCGTCAATGATTCGCATGTATAATGAATCCATTGATCACATGTCTGCCAAGATAAAAAACAACAGCATACGTGTTATGATAACAAATTCAGTATGAGAAAACAACATATTTTCTTAAGAAAAGCAATATTTTATATCTGAAATATATGATTTAAAAAGTGTATTTCGCTTTTATAATCAATTAACAAATTTAAATAAAATCACGAGATGTTGTTTTCGGCTCAGTGGTGATTTTTGCAATCCCCTCTATTTATGCAAAAAGTTACTTACTTGACACTGCAGGCAATCAGCATTACATTGCTTCTTGCAGATCTTACAATGCTGCTTTGGCACAGGCATTTTGAAAATTGAAACATATAATTTGCTAACTAAATAATATAATTGCAAAGAACACGTTTCGCATTATATATACGCGAAGGATAACTTTGACATGTGCCAACGTCTTCCTGGTATAAACACTTTAATTATCAAACTCTTTCCTGTAAATGTTGCAATTTGCCGGGTTTAATATGTCACATGTCTAATTTGTAAGGTATACCGTATTTGAAATATAAATACGACATGTGTCGGACTCGGAAAGTAACACTACTAGCAGAATACACAACCTTAAGTTAAGATTTATAAATTAAACGACACGAATATGGCACGTGTCGAAAGTAATCGAATTAACATAATTGGGATGCCCGTGATGTCTATAATGATAGCAATAACCAACTGAGTGTGAAACGGATAAGTAGATGCCTTGCTAATGTGTGAAAACGCAGGGGGTCGCGGGAGGGTTTATTATTATTTTCACACCATATATTTTGTTTACACCTGTCTTTCGGAATAAATTAATAACACTATTCTAAATATAAAGTAATGCAAATATCTTTATTCAATTAAACATACACAACATGTTTTTAGCCTAACAAGTTCACTAAATATGAAGATAGTGAGAACGTGAAACAATTAACCATATCAACCAAAATACACGTAGACTAAGAGAGGAAATAAGAAGATTTCTTAGATTTTATTTATTGATATTTTTTACAGATAACAAAGGTATTAAATTAAAAAATAGAAAAATAAAACACTAAAAAACGAGTTCAAACTGGAGCAAACATTAACTCGAAATCTGAAGTTAACACATACATTCGCCAGCTTATATAATGTAATTATACTAAAGTAATATAATATTCAAATTAAACGTTTACAATCCAGACTAATCGATATATGATAACAGTTTGTATTGGTTTAGTAGTATTATGTCATAATATAATACTAATAATAATAGATATTTATTTCTTAAAAAAATATGCATTATAGAAGAAGAATAAAATATCATTTTATAATTACGGGATTTTTGTTATAATGTCTTGAAAATATATTCGACAAAACTAATATAACTCATCGGGATTAATACAGATACAGTTTTTACGAATCGTATCCAATTTAATATCTATGTTTGACAAAACTGCATATGTGGCACGAAACATCCCGAGAGAAGGCACGAAACATCCCAAAAATGTATTGGCACGAAACGTCCCGGACGAAACATCCCGGGACGAACTGGTTTTGGCACGAAACGACCCGGAGCCCGATACATGCGCAGTTTTGGACTCGTCCATTTTTATGTAACTGGGAAATGTAGGAAACACGTCAAATAAACCAAAAATATACAGCCTAATTAAAGTAAAAATATAAAAGAATTAAATTTAGCTACACATTAATTTAGTCGTTATACACAATATTTATATCTTAATTTACTTAATTAAACACAACACAAAATGCTCAACTAGGGTAGCAATACCTCTTTTATAAATGGGATAATCCACGACGGGTCATTATGTATAACGACTTACTTGAAAATGGAGGAAGCTTCTGATATTGTAAATTATTTGCAGAAAAACCCGTCGGCTTTGATAGTTTTGCTGTTCTTCGTGTGTTATCTTTTGTACTATTTCTTATACGTGGTCAAGGTAAGATATTTGTTCGTTTTTAGCCTATTTGACGTGACATTTGATTTTGACAGATGCATCTTTTAAAGCACTCGTCAGTCTCGTGATACGAGTGTCTTTCTTCGCAATACAATAAAAATCTCACATTGCGACTAAAAATCTCACATGTCGACACATAGTTTCACATAATTAAAACAGCAATATTTATGTTATTTAGAGCCACTCAAAGATAATTTAGAAATGACAATTTTGAACCCAAGGTCAGATTCCGGGGGAGGGGTGGGGTGGGGTGGGGTGCGCATTGTGCGGGGGTAGGGGGCGGGTACACCATGCACGCGCAACCGGGTATGCAACCGAAAATCTATTAAAATCATTAATGCATATGACAGGTGTGAAAATAGCTTCCTTTTTTTATGGGACGTAGGGTCGTAACATGTTGTTACCTTGTGACGTTGTCTGTAGTTAATCAGACAGTGACTGACACCGATTGTGGCACGTAACTTTCAAAGTAAGGTTTACACGGAGACAAAAGATCTCGTAACTCTTTTAGAATTGGCCCGTCACTATTTAAAGTTATGAATTATATATACATTTACAACATAGTGTGGAATATAACTAGCCCTAACGCAAACTAAAAATTGTAAAAACGTAGATGGAGATACGTAAAATAGGTGGCGGATCGATTTTAAAGTCTAGCCAAGATCTCTGCTTAATAACAATGATATATAAGACAGTATAACTACAGTATTTTGAGACATTTTTTCAGGAAAACTTAAAATATGTTTGTTTTCAACAAGTAACGTATTATTTTTTTATTTTTTTTAATTCGAGCCAACACTGATACTGTGCCCCCTGTAGTGTAACTCAACTGGGAACATGTCTTCTTAATTTTATTATGGCTTGTAGTTACCATATATATATTTTTTTTAATATTTTGCTTTGAAAAAGGTTTAACTTGCCAATAACTTTCAAAGTATAATTTTTACAACAATGAAACTGTGTATTGGCAAAGAAGCAATAGTAACGCGAAGCAATAGCCGTCATTTTGTTATAATTTTATTTTGATGGAATTTTCTCAGTATGAGTTATTTGAAATGCACGAAAGCTTAATCTGAATACAAAAACAAGAAAAAAATACGCCAAAAAGTAAATATTGACTATAAAAATGACCGCAGACTCAAATGTGCTCTAAATTTGTAAACATCTTCACGTGGGGATGCGCACGCAATATACAACATGGCTGAATTATAAAAATAATGTTGGGGAACTAGACAGTTTTTTTTATAATGACATGCAAAATAACTTAGTATCGAAGGGAGACAACACATTCATTAAATTACGTATTAAGTGTAACATTGTTACTTCCCTTCGAAGAAATCTGAACGTATATGCAGGCCTCCCAAATCTGGAATTTCAGGATGTTTAAATAAGTTCTACGAACACAAAACTATACAAATATGTACGTTAGTCATTAATCTTAAGTAAATATGTAAGTTAATATTTACTATATGTGTACAACACATCTTTGTACACATTCCTTTATATGACGCGGAGTACTGCTTCAGTGCCGACATTTTGCGATGCTAGAATACCCCTTTTGGTACCCCCTGCCAAAAGGTGTTATACATTTGTTACATGGATATTTTGTTTACAAATGAGACATGGGGTAACAGTTATTTTATGGAAATATCAATTATTAAAAATTCTACGTTGTATTGAGATATCTAAGAAAAGGGTTCTATTTCCTGATGACTACTGCTTCTTTGCCAGTACACACCAGCATGATCTGAAAAAGGCTCATAACTCTCTAATACATAAATTTTGAATTATTTCCCTTTGAAAAAGGTTTAACTTGGTACTTCCCCTTGCCTTATACCCCATGCTACCGGCATTATATTTTTTAAAGGGCACTGCCTGTAAGGCCTAAAAAAAATAATTGTGTGGTTAGGGTCACCCGACCCTACCTACGAATACCCGCCCCTGACGTTTTTTTGGTCCATTTCGAAAAAAAAAAAAAAAAAAAAAAATAACAATATAAAGTATGTATGTACACAAGTGACGAGCAAATAGAAAACAATTATAATTACAGTAATTATAGTACATAATTCAGTGCATCTTCTTTGCGTGCATAAAAAAAAATCCTTAAAAAAAAGAAAGAAAATCCGACCTACCCTACCTACCAATTTTGAACATGTTACCAGAACCACACAATTTTTTTTTTAGGCCTAAGTAAGCAGATATTGAGCATAGCCATGCAAATAACTGTCTGATTTTTATTTAGTGAAATGTATATACATGAAATCATGAGCATAGACCCAGATAAGTCTGTAGTAAAACTTCGGGAGTTTAAAAAAAAGTTTTATTTATTATTTGTAAACCATGTGGGATCGGCACAATGACATTATTTACATTTTCTGCTAATCACGTGATATCCATTAGCGCATTATGTTTTCTATATAGTATCATTATGTGATGGCTGCTCCAGTCTGTGGTAATCATAATTTCACCTTAATGTCGATATTTTGCCCGCTACACAATTCTTTTGAAAAACTTCCAAAAGCCATGTTTCATTTCTCACTACGCGACACAAAATGAAGCTATATAAATCTGAAGCAATTACACAGTGCCAAGCAGAAACAATGAGGGCCGAACAAGTATGTTGACAGGTCAGTCTGGTGACGTTCCATTTTCACTGGCCAACAGTTACATGCTGGTACATCTTGAGCCAATCTAAAATGATCAAGCAGTCTCCCATAATGCCACTTTTGATGTAAAATCAGGGTCTTGATGCACTTTTAATTTTGATCATGTCCAGGTAAACGCTTGCTGTTTTCAACGTGGCGAGAAAGGTCAAGACAGTACAACACAGACAAACTTTTGATTCGCCGCAAAGTGGAGTTTCTCTAACTTGTTGTGCAAGGGTTAGTATAAGGCCTACATAAGCGCGTATTGCCTATACGCAGATACGCAGCTGCGTAATGAAAATCTGAGAAGCAAAACTATTTTTAGCTTTATTTAAATTAATTTTAATTTTGCTCAATTGCAAGAATCAAGATCGCACCAGTCTTGTGTAGTAAAAATATCAAAATCTGTAAGACACAAATTACTGAATGAGTATAATAATACAGAGATTATTTCACTGCTGGCATCGCTTACAGGGAAATCCTTCATGAGATAGTAGGTGTGAGGTAATGAATTTTGTTTCACTGAGAAATTCTGATCATTCGCCCATAGAAATGTTTTGTTTTTTTCTGTTTTCAGAAACCCTACCTAGCCTGTTCAGATGCCAAGTTCCGCACATTTCTGGAGACCCATGTCCCAATTATTCATGAGAAGTTTTGGCCGACCATTTGGTGTTTCGAAAGTCGGGCACAGACCATTGTCAGGTCATTTATAGAGCACTCGCCAAAAGTAATCTATGAGAGGTTTGTTGCGCATTTTTAATATCTTCCTTTCACAGTAAATGTCTCTCCCTTCACCATTGCGAGTTCGAGAATTTCACTGCAAGCTCAACTTGTAAGTGAGAAAGTGTTCTTATGGATGGTGGGAGGTATACAGTACTGGTTCTACTCAGGAAAAAGTGGCATGTATGCCTCCACCACGAAAAAATCGACCAACATATATAGCCTAACATGTGCTGAAAATTAAGTAAAACAACATTCAACCAACCAACATCACAGTAAATATATCATATTATCACCTAAAGGAGTTAAACTGTTCCCAATTCTGTATTCAAACCATCATTGCACTGAACAGCATAATTATTTTTGCCAACTGAACCTCTTCTCGGGTAAAGGGCACTTAAGTCACCAGTAGTTTTTTTTGGCAGTTTTTATAACTGTTATTCAGTCATATTCCCAATGCCAAAACCTTTTTTCCCCCACTTTTGAGACAAAAATTCCCAATTGAAAGGAAGAAAAACTAAAATGTGGGAAGTTTTGAGTACGAGACGCTTTTAAATCTTCAATTTTGGTGTACTTTAAACTGTTTAATATACAATTATGAAATGAATGTTTTACTGTATTTTCCACCAATTTTATGAAAAATCCCTCTAAAACTCCCAGTTGTGATGGTATGGATTATGTTCCCAAAATGTACAGGGCTTATTTTCTAAAATTTGTGAAGACTCCCTAGCCTAGTAATTTTGCGGAAATAAAAGCCCGATAACAGTCTGATTTGTGAAAAAAGTATTAAAAGATTAATTGTTAAAAATTATACATGCATACATTGTTTTTGTGGGAGGAGGACACTATAAAACAAATGTACCATAATATGGTACATTTTAGCATAGATCTACAAACACTGGATTCGAAACAAGTCTTAAATTCAATTTATCCGCCAAATAATAATTTACCCATGAATACTTGCGCGTACAGGTAAGTTTTTTTTCGCGCATGCGCATTGCACTAAGTTACGCACATTGATCAAATTAAGGTAAGAAAACGTAATATACATATCGTTAATATATTTGTTTTGAGAATAGTACATAAGTTCGATGGATCATTTAAAGATGATATGAGAGATAATTCTTTGTTCTTTATAGCGATGTCTGTTTAGCTTTAATAGTTACAAACGTAATAACAAAATATCCTTTTGTTTGATCGTATGCGAACTGCAACAGTGATGTGAATGTTCTAAAAACAAAATAGTCATTTAGTGTTGTACAATTTATTATCATAAACTAATGTACATTATCCCTTTGTTTATGTTATATGTAAGGCTAGCATATATTATTTGCAAGTCATCTACTTACATATGTACACATTTTATGAAAGCAGACACTGAAAATGCAGCACAAGATAGGATGCGCACGCCAAATTTTGGTCTCGCCTTTTTGAAGAAAAAAAGAGACATAGGTGTTGCTTTTCCGGCAGCGGCAAACGTGTCAACATTCAAGTTTTGCGTTTAGATAATTTTCTCACAAACTGTATGCACTAGACCTTTCAAATTTTACTTATAGTTGTATCTTGGGCAGTGCATTGCAACATGACAAAGCAAATGTGAAAGTGACCTTGACCGTCCAAGCAGAGGGCAGATAACTTAATAATTTTTACCTTCAACTTTTGCGTTTAGGTCACTTTTTTACAAACTGTATGCACTAGACCTTTAAAACTTTGCTTATAGTTGTATCTTGGGTGGTACATTGCAACGTGATAAAGCAAATGTGGAAGTGACCTTGACCCGCCAAGCAAAGGGCAGCTAGTTTAATAATATTTACCTTCAACTTTTGCGTTTAGGTCACTTTCTCACAAACTGTATGCACTAGACCTTTCAAACTTTGCTTATAGTTGTATCTTGGGTGGTACATAGCAGCGTGACAAAGCAAATGTGGAAGTGACCTTGAAAATGCAGCATAAGATAGGATGCGCACGCCAAGTTTTTGTCTCGCCTTTTCGAAGAAAAAAGGAGACATAGGTTTTGCTTTTCCGGCGGCAGCAAACATGTCAACGTTCAAGTTTTGCATCCAAGCAAAGGGCAGATAACTTAATAATTTTAAGTATACACCTTTCAAACTTTGCTTATAATTGTATCTTGGGTGGTACATCGCAACGTGACAAAGCAAATGTGCATGTGACCTTCACCATCCAAGCAAAGGGCAGAAAACTTTAACTAAACAGTTAATTTACATCACTTTCTCATGAACTATAATTATGCACTATATTCTTTAAACCTAGTTTATAGCTTAATATTTGGAAGACAAAACATTTTATTTTGATAGTTGTGTCTTTGGTAGTGCATCTTTTTAGACGCATGGATTTCATCTATGACCTTGATCTACTTTTTGGAGCTGATTTTTAATTTTTTTTTATAGAATGGCATTTTGTTTTTAAACAAATGCACTTTTAGTCATCACAGCAAACTGTAAACTCCATCGGTTTTAGTTAAAATGTTTACAAACTTTCATTTGCAACACTTATCTTTTATTTTTAAGTCCCGCCCCCGTTAGGCGAGACATGTGAATCTGCAGATTTCTTGTTTATTTCAAATAAAGCTGAGAATAAGATAGGGCAATACATAAATACTAAATTTATAACCGTGGTCAAATTTAAAAAAACATACATGTATATCAAATATATGTCGTTTTTGGAATATTTTCTATGGAGACATATACACAAATCTTCAAAGATGTAACTTGGGAAGACTGCCATAATGATATATTATTATTATTATTATTATTGTTATTATTGTTATTATTATTATTACTATTATTAATATTAGTAGTAGTAGTAGCAGCAGCAGCAGCAGCAGACAAACTGTGATTCTGATTTTCACATATATGCATGCATGGTCACATTACATATGCATGGTTCAACTTCCATCTGTATTTTGTAATAAAAACAATTAGTTAACAACTTCCTGTCAGTTGTTATTTAATCAAATATAATCACACATGACACTAATTACAACACCCTGTTACTAATATCCATTCGTGTTATACCGAATATATGTAATGGTCACACTCAATCGGTGGTCGTATCATTTTCAAACCCTAGTCAGCATATTGTCACGTTTTGAAGTGTGGTACCAAATATGTAGAGAATATCAACTTAGTGCCTGATCACATCCAGTTTATCAGGTGAAGCCGAGAAAGTCCTAGGCTGTGCCGAGGGCTTCATTTTTTTCGTGCCGAACCTGATAACTGGATACGATCAGGCACTAACATGATATTCTATTTATCATGTTGATCGTTTAAAATCACTTAATTTACCTTTTTTTCCCCATTTTTTTCCGTTCAAATATACCCTGATGTCATCAAAAGACGTGCTGATGTCATCAAAAGACGTGCAACATCATCAAAAGAGGTGCACCTGACAGGATAGGAACATAACTGCCGAGATAAGGTTTTATCTCAGGCACCTTGTTTTTAGGCGGAATTATGCAGATCGACATGATAAAATTCAGTCATGTTGGCATACTGTTTCCTTTCGAAAGGCGGTAAAAAAATAAATATAATAGCCTGGGAAGTGAATGCACCTCCACTTAATTTTTATATGAAATCTGGGATGAAAATTGACATATTTATAGGGCCCTGATTACACTCCCTGGTCAGGGGTCGTATTTACCACTTCGTTCCATATACGAATATTAGAATATTACATAGGAGAGTAGGCCCTGATAAAATGGGTGCCGCAAATCGGAGAAGTTGTTTTTTCGTGAGACAATGATTAAGATTTAGTGCGAAATGTAAATGTAACAATTAAAAAATTTGTTATTTGTAAAACAATCATGGATATGCATACGGGTAAGTGAGTATCATACTATCTCTACGAACATCTTTTGAAAAAATACGTGTTTGTTTTCTTTAAATGCAAAATGAGCCAAGATATCTACGGAAAAATGCTATAATCAGCACGCAAGTTTGAACATCGTCATAAATAAATCGAAATTGTTGATTTCGAAAAGGTATCAAATAGTTACACTTTTACACGTTTTTAATAAATGACGCATTCTGTTTTTATTTTTTTACCAATTTCAATACACAAATTTGAGACTTAAATAAAAGTTTTCTTGAACGTTAAGACTAGTAGCCAACTCTAAATAGCAATATCAATATAATCAGTTCATGAGTTTGAACATCATGTCATTTCTGAAGAAGCAGTTAGATTTAAATAATATGCACATTACACTTGGTAATGAAAAACGCATTCATATGTTAAACCATTTTCAGTACACATATTTGAGACCAAAATAAACACTTTTTAGATATCAAATGCCAGTTATCGCATCTTCTTAACAATACCAATATAACTGATTCGTTATTTTTGAAAATTGCTGTTTAATGAAGGAGGAGTTTTAATCCAACGTCAGTATACATTCCACTTTTTAAAGAAGAAATGTGTCCTTTTTATCCAATTTCAATACACATATTTTCAAACAAAATGAACGCTTACTTAAAATCCAAGACCAGTCGTCGAATCTACACAAAAATGCCATTTCAAACAATTCATCATTTTTCAACATTTTGTCGTAAATAGAGTATTAAAAAAGTGTACACATTTGACATTTTAAAAATAAATGCATCCTATTTGCCATATAACTGGTAGTCTAACCTCTTTAATGTAAAAAAGTACTGTTAGGCCAAAAAAAATACATGTGTTTCCGGTGGCCCGACCGACCCTATTTTTAAGGGGCTGATCCAAAAACTTTTTGTGATTTTTTTTTATTGATTTTTTATTTGTTCTGAACAATGATTTATCACAATATATCAAGGTAAACTGACATCACAGAGAATTTTTCAGCTGTATCATCAACTATGAGATAAATACGTAGAATCTCACAATATCTTGCTCCAAAAAAAAAATAAAAAAATGCCTACCTACCGACCTTTTTTTTTTTAGAGCATGCAATAGGAAACATACCTATTTTTTTTTGGCCTTAACACTATTTACCAATAAGGGAAGATGTGGTAAATATATATGTAGAGTGACAAATGCCCGTCACTGGACATGTAAACAATTAAATTACACATCTAAAACAAGACTGAAATCAATTACATCAGATAACTCTTTCATACTATTAATTTGGTAGTGTTGTTGTAGCATAGAATCGAAGTCCACACAATCTAACAATATTTATATGTTCGACCACAAAATAGGTATACATTCTGGCAATTGCTCACCTTGTAACAAATATGAATGTGTATAGCGTTTATGCCATATTCTGCAGTGGCAGTGGGTTGTTACTTTAGTGTTATGTGAACACATTTTTATGACATATTGTATATGTTTTTAATAGGCAGATGCGTAGCAAGGCATACACCCGGTCATACAGTTCGGCAGAAAAAATGAAAAAATAAATGGTCCAAAATGCAATAAAACCCGAAATGGGGTAGGAGATTAGGGATAAAATATTTTGTTACGCCATTATTTTCCCGATTTTAATTTGTTATACAAAATATAAATACATGTATACTATTTGAATTGACTTTACATGTGCGTTTTTTTTCGCTTGAATTATACATACATTTAATTTAAGCTAAAAATCCTGAGATCTAATGTACGATCGTCAAGAGCCTCCTGACCAAGGGGCAGTTGCCCCTTGAAACCCCATCGGGCGTACAATTCAAATTCACCCATCTAAGCCCCTGAGAGGGTATACGTATATTGAGCAGATAAGTTCAAGGTACCAGTGAACAGAAACTTACCGTAACTTAACCGATTTAGCCAATATCTCAAGTTTTACATTAACTTTATTGATAAAAAATAGTATGATTGACCTAGTGCCTAAGCGTAAGGTCAAAAGTCAAGGTCACAGTGAACCCTAATTTGACCTTGAACATTGTTTTTGGCAAATATAAAGTTTGATGTTTTATTTCCTATAAAATGATGAAATATAAATGCTTATTTGTTTTCAATCAAATTTATTAAACTTGTTTTGAAAACTCAAAATTAAACTAAAACTGTATTTATAAGATACTCAGTGTTTGTATACTTGCATTTGTGTTTGCAGCGAGACATTAAAACTGACAGATGGCGGGCAGGTGCGTTTAGACTGGGTCCACAACAAGAACAGCGCCCTCTATCCGGACTGCAAATCACGACCCACTGTTGTTCTGCTGCCAGGACTCACAGGTAAGTGCTGATAATTTTGGTGCTGAAATGGTCAGTGCTGAATTTCTTTTGTATATGAATATGCATACCAGTACATATAGAGATGGATAAATTTCTGCATTTAAGATTAAAGTTAGAATGTTTAATATGTCACTGAATAATGTAACACAGGTTTGGAGATTGTGGAGGGGAGGCAACTTTTAAAAAACATTTAACAACCCAAATACACGCACACAAACACATTTTATCGGTTTAGAGGGTGGGGGTTAACTTTAAAACAAAGTTTGATAACCAAAAAACTAAAAAAAATAAGGGGGTGCACCACCCCCACCCCACATGGATCCACCCCTGACCAGTGAGCATTTTTTAAGATTTCAGATTAAGAGGGGCATAACATTTGAGGGGAATAAAATGGAAAGCAAATAAAACATAAAAAACTTATTTATGGTAAGTGTATTTCTCAGGGCCAAAACCAAAACCCCAAATGCCTCCATTTTATTTTTTGTTGTTTTTGCTATTTTTAGGTACCAGTGCAGAGTCATATGTCCTGAATTTAGTGACGGAGGCCACAAAGCTTGGCTACAGGTGAGTTTCTTTATCCACTGTTTAGTGGAAAGTATCTTTCTGCCATATTGATGAGATCATTGTAATTAATTTTAAAAACATATTTCTTTTATATCAGTTGTGAAACAAGTTCTTATATTAGTCACTCTTGATGTCTTCCTAGGAAGAACCACCGCATTACGTGGTCCCGCCTTAATTTAATTAAGCGATGGGAAATCTTATATTAGCAGGATTTTATAACGGATCTTTCGACAATAAAACATTTAAAAACATTTTTTACTGAAAAATTATGATCAACCTGTTGAAAATTACTTATTTAATGTTTTCATTTTACAATATGCAAACTGTTTAAGCCGAAATTAGGGTTTTATTTCAAACCCGGTCCCCAGCCAACCTCATTTTCGCTTCTTGGAGAGGGGGATTGGATGGGTAATGGAAGTTCCGTATTTATCCTACTCAAGAATAAATACTGAAGGTCGGTGGTCCTACCTAGGTGCCCGCCCATGCACGAAAATTCCCCGGAGTGGCATAAGTGGTCTTGCTCCACCAATGGAAGCTGGAAAAGTCGCCATATGACCTTAGCTATTGGTGCGAATATAAAATCCAATTCAGTTCAATACAAAGATGAATAAATATCATGGCCCCCGGCTAGGATCGAAACCACAACCTCTCGGTCTGAAGTCTGATGCTCTATCACTCGAACACCCACTCCGCTATCGTTGTAATTATGAAGTAGGTTTTGTGGGTTATTTCACCCCTGACCTTGATTTGTAAATATAATTAAATTGTTAATAGTGTTGTTCCAGCTCATTAGCTCTGATAGATGTAAGATTCCCTAGCCTGGTCAATTTGTGGAGAAAAAAAGCGTGATAACTGTCTAGTTTGTGAAAAAAATGTATTGAAAGATTAATTGTTAAAAGAGATATTACTCAATACATGCATACATTGTTTTTGTGGGAGACTATAAAACAAATGTATAATTATTCAGCATAATATGGTACATTTTTGATAAATGTTCTTCAATATATGTATCCAAAACAAAACAAAACAATATTGAGAAAGTAAGAGGGGGGAAATGTTGTTTACCAAATTTTTAAATTTCTTTTAAAAAATGGGCCACAGTTGTGAATTTTTTTTACCAATTTTGAATTGTGAAGTAGCATAATCTCCTCCTCTGTTATAGAAGGAAAAAAAGCCTCGAATTTAATTGAGGTGTCTACTTATAAATGTTTTAATCATATAACCCTCACTGTATCTAGTAGTATGCTGTTAATCTGAATTTATTTTGACAATTTAATTGTAAGCTTTTTATTTGTTGGGTGCATTGTATTGAAATACATTAATTGATATTATGTTGTATGTGTGTTTGTATGATTTGGTATGCATGCACGATGTATGTGAAACTTTAATAAACAATTTCTTTCTTGTAATGTATATTATCATATTACCATAAAATAACCATTATGTTTAAAAAATGTAAAATTATATAAATTTTCATTTTCAGAACGGTCGTTTTCAATAACAGAGGCAATGGTTCCACGCTTCTTGTAAGTATTTTTTTTTTTGGGACTGTGATAAAGATGAAACATAACGACACTATGAACACAAACATGGATTTATATGACGTTATGGTCAGACTTGCTTGTGGTGGTCTGCCAAGAATATTGTGTTTACTTCTGCAAAATACATGTTTAGTTACATAGATTTTGTGAACTATTTCAAAGATGAATAATGGGATAATTACTTTAGTCTGATAAAATACCTGTATCTCTAGCCCAAACTGCCCTATTTCTAGCCAAAATCTCCCCTTTTCTAGCCCATATCGACCCATTCTGCATCTTCTTTTCATAAATAAAGAGTTAGCCCGGAATGTCTTATGTCCTGATTTGCCAAAAAATCAAATTCAACTTGACTCCACTCTTTTAGATGATAATGACAAACAATTGAAGGGAAAAGAAGATTTGGACTTATTGGGCTTGACACGCAAACCCTGGAGAGTTTATGCTATGACATGTTTAACCAAACAAATTGTCAAATGTGTTAAAAGGAGTTTATGCTCATGCTAAACCAAACAAATTGTCACATGTGTTAAAAGGAGTTTATGCTCATGCTAAACCAAACAAATTGTCACATGTGTTAAAAGGAGTTTATGCTCATGCTGAACCAAACAAATTGTCACATGTGTTAAAAGGAGTTTATGCTCATGTTAAACCAAACATATTGTCAAATGTGTTAAAAGGAGTTTATGCTCATGCTAAACCAAACATATTGTCAAATGTGTTAAAAGGAGTTTATGCTCATGCTAAACCAAACAAATTGTCAAATGCTTAACCAAACAAATTGTCACATGTGTTAAAAGGAGTTTATGCTCATGCTAAACCAAACAAATTGTCACATGTGTTAAAAGGAGTTTATGCTCATGCTAAACCAAACATATTGTCAAATGTGTTAAAAGGAGTTTATGCTCATGCTAAACCAAACAAATTGTCAAATGCTTAACCAAACAAATTGTCACATGTGTTAAAAGGAGTTTATGCTCATGCTAAACCAAACAAATTGTCAAATGCTAAACCAAACAAATTGTCACATGTGTTAAAAGGAGTTTATGCTCATGCTAAACCAAACAAATTGTCACATGTGTTAAAAGGAGTTTATGCTCATGCTATACCAAACAGATTGTCACATGTGTTAAAAGGAGTTTATGCTCATGCTAAACCAAACAAATTGTCAAATGCTAAACCAAACAAATTGTCACATGTGTTAAAAGGAGTTTATGCTCATGCTAAACCAAACAAATTGTCACATGTGTTAAAAGGAGTTTATGCTCATGCTTAACCAAACAAATTGTCAAATGCTAAACCAAACAAATTGTCACATGTGTTAAACCCAACAAATTGTCAAATGTGTTAAAAGGAGTTTATGCTCATGCTTAACCAAACAAATTGTCACATGTATTAAACCAAACAAATTGTCACATGTGTTAAAAGGAGTTTATGCTCATGCTAAACCAAACAAATTGTCACATGTATTAAACCAAACAAATTGTCACATGTGTTAAAATGAGTTTAAGCTCGTGCTAAACCAAACAAATTGTCAAATGTGTTAAAAGGAGTTTATGCTCATGCTAAACCAAACAAATTGTCACATGTGTTAAAAGGAGTTGATGCTCATGCTAAACCAAACAAATTGTCACATGTATTAAACCAAACAAATTGTCACGTGTTAAAAGGAGTTTATGCTCATGCTAAACCAAACAAATTGTCAAATGTGTTAAAAGGAGTTTATGCTCATGCTAAACCAAACAAATTGTCAAATGCTAAACCAAATAAATAGTCAAATGCTAAACCAAACAAATTGTCACATGTGTTAAAAGGAGTTTATGCTCATGCTAAACCAAACAAATTGTCACATGTGTTGAAAGGAGTTTATGCTCATGCTAAACCAAACAAATTGTCAAATGTGTTAAAAGGAGTTGATGCTCATGCTAAACCAAACAAATTGTCAAATGCTAAATCAAATAAATTGTCAAATGCTAAACCAAACAAATTGTCACATGTGTTAAAAGGAGTTTATGCTCATGATAAACCAAACAAATTGTCAAATGTGGTAAAAGGAGTTTATGCTAATGCTAAACCAAACAAATTGTCACGTGTTAAAAGGAGTTAATGCTCATGCTAAACCAAACAAATTGTCACATGTGTTAAAAGGAGTGTATGCTCATGCTAAACCAAACAAATTGTCAAATGTGTTAAAAGGAGTTTATGCTCATGCTAAACCAAACAAATTGTCACATGTGTTAAAAGGAGTTTATGCTCATGCTAAACCAAACAAATTGTCAAATGTGTTAAAAGGAGTGTATGCTCATGTTAAACCAAACAAATTGTCACCTGTTAAAAGGAGTTTATGCTCATGCTTAACAAAACAAATTGTCAAATTCTAAACCAAACAAATTGTCAAATGCTAAACCAAACTTGTCAAATTCTAAACCAAACAAATTGTCAAATGCTAAACCAAACAAATTGTCACATGTGTTAAAAGGAGTTCATGCTCGTGCTAAACCAAACAAATTGTCACATGTGTTAAAAGGAGTTTATGCTCATGCTGAATCAAACAAATTGTCACATGTGAAAAACGAAATATAATAAAGACAATATTAAAAATGACTGCATGAGCATAAACACCTTTTTGTAATGTCTGTATTATGTATTTAATTAGTGAATATGATACATTTTATAGGGGAAAAGCTGACATGGATTTATTTGACTTAATGCATACCCTGGATGAGAGTTGTCCTCCTCTAAACCATTAAACATGTGTTTTTCCGATCGTGCACTTGACCTTTGTCGGCTAAAAATTTATTTACTGCTTGCATTGTTTTATTACAGTTAATGAAGCTGCTCGTATGTAATGACATGTTACTTTTCAAATAATGAAATACAGCATTGAGAACGATTTCAATTTTACAGACAGCCCGCACGTACTGTGCAGCAAACACAGAAGATTTGGCCAGAGTTGTGGCACACGTCAAACAGTTGTATCCTGATGCTCCATTGATGGGTACCGGCATTTCTCTTGGAGGGTGAGTATGTGTAGGTGTGACGATTTTTACGGATGGTGGGAGTTAAACAGTACAACCAGTGAAAATGTGGGCAGTCTGCCTCCATCACGAAAAAATTGTTCATCATATATAGTCTAAAATGCTGAAAAAGATGTAAAACACCATTCAACCAACCAATCCAAACATCATGCTTGTTTGTGTAATACTCGTACTGTCAAACATCATGCATGTTTGTGTAATACTCGTACTGTCAAACGTCATGCTTGTTTGTGTAATACTCGTACTGCCAAACATCATGCTTGTTTGTGTAATACTCGTTCTGCCAAACATCATGCTTGTTTGTGTTATACTCGTACTGCCAAACATCATGCTTGTTTGTGTAATACTCGTACTGCCAAACATCATGCTTGTTTGTGTTATACTTGTACTGCCAAACATCATGCTTGTTTGTGTTATACTCATACTGTCTAACATCATGCTTGTTTGTGTAATACTCGTTCTGCCAAACATCATGCTTGTTTGTGTTATACTCGTACTGCCCAACATCATGCTTGTTTGTGTAATACTCGTACTGCCAAACATCATGCTTGTTTGTGTTATACTTGTACTGCCAAACATCATGCTTGTTTGTGTTATACTCGTACTGTCTAACATCATGCTTGTTTGTGTAATACTTGTGTAATACTCGTACTTTCAAACATCATACTTGTTTGTGTTATACTCGTACTGCCAAACATCATGCATGTTTGTGTAATACTCGTACTTCAAGCGTCATGCTTGTTTATGTAATACTTGTGTAATACTCGTACTGCCAAACATCATGCTTGTTTGTGTTATACTTGTACTGCCAAACATCATGCTTGTTTGTGTTATACTCATACTGTCTAACATCATGCTTGTTTGTGTAATACTCGTTCTGCCAAACATCATGCTTGTTTGTGTTATACTCGTACTGCCAAACATCATGCTTGTTTGTGTAATACTCGTACTGCCAAACATCATGCTTGTTTGTGTTATACTTGTACTGCCAAACATCATGCTTGTTTGTGTTATACTCGTACTGTCTAACATCATGCTTGTTTGTGTAATACTTGTGTAATACTCGTACTTTCAAACATCATACTTGTTTGTGTTATACTCGTACTGCCAAACATCATGCATGTTTGTGTAATACTCGTACTTCAAACGTCATGCTTGTTTATGTAATACTTGTGTAATACTCGTACTGCCAAACATCATGCTTGTTTGTGTAATACTCATACTGTCAAACATCATGTTTGTGTAATACTCATACTGCCAAACATCATGCTTGTTTGTGTAATACTCGTTCTGCCAAACATCATGCTTGTTTGTGTAATACTCATACTGTCAAACATCATGTTTGTGTAATACTCGTACTGCCAAACATCATACTTGTTTGTGTTATACTTGTTCTGCCAAACATCATGCATGTTTGTGTAATACTCGTACTGTCAAACATCATGCATGTTTGTGTAATACTCATACTGCTAAACATCATACTTGTTTGTGTTATACTTGTTCTGTCAAACATCATGCATGTTTGTGTAATACTCATACTGCCAAACATCATGCATGTTTGTGTAATACTCATACTGCCAAACATCATGCATGTTCGTCGAGAGGAAGTTGTCCTAGCCCTGTGCAGAATAGGGCATACACGTTATACTCATTCATATTTATTACAAGGTGAGCAATTACCAGAATGTATACCCTGCTTTGCACCGTTAACGGTCAAACATATATTACTGGAATGTGTAGACTTTGATCCTATGCGTCAAAGGTACTACAATGTTAATACTATGACCGAGTTATTTAATACTATAGATTTTAGTCTAGTTTTAGATTTCCTGATGGAAGTCAGACTACTTAAATCATTATAATATGGACTTGTATATATTTACTTTTTTGTATGCCCGTTTTCGGGCGTTTGTTGTTTTACATATATACTTTGTATTACTACCATATCATCCCTTATATGTTAATATCTTTATCTTTATATGTTTGCATTAATTTTTAAATAATCCTTCATTTCGTCATCATTCAATCAGTTTTTGCGCACAATATGACCTATTTATGTGTCGACGTGCCGTAAAACACCATTCATTCATTCATTCATTTTATACTCATACTGCAAAACATCATACTTGTTTGTGTAATACTTGTTCTGTCAAACATCATACATGTTTGTGTAATACTTGTACTGTCAAACATCATGCATGTTTGTGTTATACTTGTACTGTCAAACATCATGCATGATTGTGTTATACTTGTACTGTCAAACATCATGCATGTTTGTGTAATTCTTGTACTGTCAAACATCATACTTGTTTGTGTAATACTCATACTGCCAAACATCATGCATGTTTGTGTTATACTCATACTGCCAAACATCATGCATGTTTGTGTTATACTCATACTGCCAAACATCATGCATGTTTGTGTTATACTTGTACTGTCAAACATCATGCATGATTGTGTTATACTTGTACTGTCAAACATCATGCATGTTTGTGTAATTCTTGTACTGTCAAACATCATGCATGTTTGTGTAATTCTTGTACTGTCAAACATCATACTTGTTTGTGTAATACTCATACTGCCAAACATCATGCATGTTTGTGTAATACTCATACTGCCAAACATCATGCTTGTTTGTGTTATACTCATACTGCCAAACATCATAATTGATTGTGTAATACTTGTTCTGTCAAACATCATGCATGTTTGTGTAATACTCATACTGCCAAACATCATACTTGTTTGTGTAATACTTGTACTGTCAAACATCATGCATGTTTGTGTAATACTCATACTGCCAAACATCATGCTTGTTTGTGTAATACTCGTACTGCCAAACATCATGCTTGTTTGTGTAATATTCATACTGTCAAACATCATGTTTGTGTAATACTCGTACTGTCAAACATCATGCTTGTTTGTGTAATACTCGTACTGCCAAACATCATACTTGTTTGTGTTATACTTGTTCTGCCAAACATCATGCATGTTTGTGTTATACTCGTACTGCTAAACATCATACTTGTTTGTGTTATACTTTTTCTGCCAAACATCATGCATGTTTGTGTAATACTCGTACTGCCAAACATCATGCATGTTTGTGTAATACTCGTACTGTCAAACATCATGCATGTTTGTGTAATACTCGTACTACTAAACATCATACTTGTTTGTGTAATACTTGTTCTGTCAAACATCATGCATGTTTGTGTAATACTCGTACTGTCAAACATCATGCATGTTTGTGTAATACTCATACTGCTAAACATCATACTTGTTTGTGTAATACTTGTTCTGTCAAACATCATGCATGTTTGTGTAATACTCGTACTGCCAAACATCATGCATGTTTGTGTAATACTCATACTGCCAAACATTATACTTGTTTGTGTAATATTCGTACTGCCAAACATCATGCTTGTTTGTGTAATACTTGTTCTGTCAAACACCATGCTTGTTTGTGTCATACTCATACTGCTAAACATCATGCTTGTTTGTGTAATACTCGTACTACCAAACATCATGCTTGTTTGTGTAATACTCGTTCTGGCAAACGTCATGCTTGTTTGTGTAATGCTCGTACTACCAAACATCATACTTGTTTGTGTTATACTCGTACTGCCAAACATCATGCATGTTTGTGTAATACTCGTACTGCCAAACATCATGCATGTTTGTGTAATACTCATATTGCCAAACATCATACTTGTTTGTGTTATACTCGTACTGCCAAACATCATGCATGTTTGTGTTATACTCATACTGTCAAACATCATGCATGATTGTGTAATACTCGTACTGCCAAACATCATGCATGTTTGTGTAATACTCATACTGCCAAACATCATACTTGTTTGTGTTATACTCATACTGCCAAACATCATGCATGTTTGTGTAATACTCGTACTGTCAAACATCATGCATGTTTGTGTAATACTCGTTTTGTCAGACATCATGCATGTTTGTGTAATACTCATACTGCCAAACATCATACTTGTTTCTGTTATACTCGTACTGCCAAACATCATGCATGTTTGTGTAATACTCGTACTGCCAAACATCATGCTTGTTTGTGTAATACTCGTACTGTCAAACATCATGCATGTTTGTGTAATACTCATACTTTCAAACATCATGCATGTTTGTGTAATACTCATACTGCCAAACATCATACTTGTTTGTGTTATACTCGTACTGCCAAACATCATGCATGTTTGTGTAATACTCGTACTGCCAAACATCATGCATGTTTGTGTAATACTCATACTGCCAAACATCATACTTGTTTGGGTTATACTCGTACTGCCAAACATCATGCATGTTTGTGTTATACTCATACTGTCAAACATCATATATGTTTGTGTAATACTCGTACTGTCAAACATCATGCTTTTTGTGTAATACTTGTACTGTCAAACATCATGCATGTTTGTGTAAGACTTGTACTGCCAAACATCATGCATGTTTGTGTAATACTTGTACTGTCCAACATCATGCTTGTTTGTGTAATACTCAGTATGCCAAACATCATGCTTGTTTGTGTAATACTCATACTGCCAAACATCATGCTTGTTTGTGTAATACTCGTACTGTCAAACATCATGCTTGTTTGTGTAATACTCATACTGCCAAACATCATGCTTGTTTGTGTAATACTCATACTGCCAAACATCATACTTGTTTGTTTTATACTCGTACTGTCAAACATCATGCATGTTTGTGTTATACTCGTACTGTCAAACATCATGATTGTTTGTGTAATACTCATACTGCCAAACATCATGCTTGTTTGTGTTATACTCTTACTGCCAAACATCATGCATGTTTGTGTAATACTTGTACTGTCAAACATCATGCATGTTTGTGTAATACTTGTACTGTCAAACATCATGCATGTTTGTGTTAAACTTGTACTGTCAAACATCATGCATGTTTGTGTTATACTTGTACTGTCAAACATCATGCATGTTTGTGTAATACTTGTACTGTCAAACATCATGCATGTTTGTGTAATACTTGTACTGTCAAACATCATGCATGTTTGTGTTATACTTGTACTGTCAAACATCATGCATGTTTGTGTTATACTTGTACTGTCAAACATCATGCATGTTTGTGTTATACTTGTACTGTCAAACATCATGCATGTTTGTGTTATACTTGTACTGTCAAACATCATGCATGTTTGTGTAATACTTGTACTGCCAAACATTATGCATGTTTGTGTAATACTTGTACTGTCAAACATCATGCATGTTTGTGTTATACTTGTACTTTCAAACATCATGCATGTTTGTGTAATACTTGTACTGCCAAACATCATGCTTGTTTGTGTAATACTCATACTGTCAAACATCATGCATGTTTGTGTAATACTTGTACTGCCAAACATCATGCTTGTTTGTGTTATACTCATACTGTCAAACATCATGCATGTTTGTGTTATACTTGTACTGTCAAACATCATGCATGTTTGTGTTATACTTGTACTGTCAAACATCATGCATGTTTGTTTAATACTTGTACTGCCAAACATTATGCATGTTTGTGTAATACTTGTACTGTCAAACATCATGCATGTTTGTGTTATACTTGTACTTTCAAACATCATGCATGTTTGTTTAATACTTGTACTGCCAAACATCATGCTTGTTTGTGTAATACTCATACTGTCAAACATCATGCATGTTTGTGTAATACTTGTACTGCCAAACATCATGCTTGTTTGTGTTATACTCATACTGTCAAACATCATGCATGTTTGTGTTATACTTGTACTGTCAAACATCATGCATGTTTGTGTAATACTTGTACTGCCAAACATTATGCATGTTTGTGTGATACTTGTACTGTCAAACATCATGCATGTTTGTGTTATACTTGTACTGTCAAACATCATGCATGTTTGTGTAATACTTGTACTGCCAAACATCATGCTTGTTTGTGTAATACTCATACTGTCAAACATCATGCATGTTTGTGTAATACTTGTACTGCCAAACATCATGCTTGTTTGTGTAATACTCATACTTTCAAACATCATGCATGTTTGTGTAAAACTTGTACTGCCAAACATCATGCTTGTTTGTGTAATGCTTGTACTGTCAAACATCATGCATGTTTGTGTAATACTTGTACTGCCAAACATCATGCTTGTTTGTGTAATACTCATACTGTCAAACATCATGCATGTTTGTGTAATACTCATACTGCCAAACATCATGCTTGTTTGTGTAATACTCATACTGTCAAACATCATGCTTGTTTGTGTTATATTCGTACTGCCAAACATCATGCATGTTTGTGTAATACTTGTACTGTCAAACATCATGCATGTTTGTGTAATACTTGTACTGTCAAACATCATGCATGTTTGTGTTATACTTGTACTGTCAAACATCATGCATGTTTGTGTAATACTCGTACTGCCAAACATCATGCTTGTTTGTGTTATACTCGTACTGCCAAACATCATGCTTGTTTGGGTTACACTCGTACTGCCAAACGTCATGCTTGTTTGTGTTATACTCGTACTGCCAAACACCATGCTTGTTTGGGTTATACTCGTACTGTCAAACATCATGCATGTTTGTGTAATACTTGTACTGTCAAACATCATGCATGTTTGTGTAATACTCGTTCTGTCAAACATCATGCTTGTTTGTGTTATACTCGTACTGTCAAACATCATGCTTTTTGTGTAATACTTGTACTGTCAAACATCATGCATGTTTGTGTAATACTTGTACTGTCAAACATCATGCATGTTTGTGTAATACTTGTCCTGTCAAACATCATGCATGTTTGTGTAATACTTGTACTGTCAATCATCATGCATGTTTGTGTTATACTTGTCCTGTCAAACATCATGCATGTTTGTGTAATACTTGTACTGTCAATCATCATGCATGTTTGTGTTATACTTGTACTGTCAAACATCATGCATGTTTGTGTAATACTCATACTGCCAAACATCATGCTTGTTTGTGTTGTACTCATACTGCCAAACATCATGCTTGTTTGTGTTATACTCGTACTGCCAAACGTCATGCTTGTTTGTGTTATACTCGTACTGTTAAACATCATGCATGTTTGTGTAATACTCGTTCTGTCAAACATCATGCTTGTTTGTGTAATACTTGTACTGTCAAACATCATGCTTGTTTGTGTAATACTCATACTGTCAAACATCATGCATGTTTGTGTAATACTTGTACTGTCAAACATCATGCTTGTTTGTGTAATACTCATACTGTCAAACATCATGCATGTTTGTGTAATACTTGTACTGTTAAACATCATGCATGTTTGTGTTATACTTGTACTGCCAAACATCATGCTTGTTTGTGTAATACTCGTACTGCCAAACATCATGCTTGTTTGTGTAATACTCGTACTGCCAAACATCATGCTTGTTTGTGTAATACTTGTACTGTCAAACATCATGCCTGTTTGTGTAATACTTGTACTGTCAAACATCATGCTTGTTTGTGTAATACTCGTACTGCCAAACATCATGCATGTTTGTGTAATACTTGTACTGTCAAACATCATGCATGTTTGTGTTATACTCATACTGCCAAACATTATGCATGTTTGTGTTATACTTGTACTGCCAAACATCATGCTTGTTTGTGTAATACTTGTACTGTCAAACATTATGCTTGTTTGTGTAATACTCGTACTGCTAAACATCCTACTTGTTTGTGTTATACTTGTTCTGCCAAACATTATGCATGTTTGTGTAATACTCGTACTGCCAAACATCATGCATGTTTGTGTAATACTTGTACTGCTAAACATCATACTTGTTTGTGTAATACTCGTACTGTCAAACATCATGCATGTTTGTGTAATACTTGTACTGCTAAACATGCTTGTTTGTGTTATACTCATACTGCCAAACATCATGCTTGTTTGTGTTATACTTGTACTGCCAAACATCATGCTTGTTTGTGTTATACTCGTACTGCCAAACATCATGCTTGTTTGTGTTATATTCGTACTGCCAAACATCATGCATGTTTGTGTAATACTTGTACTGTCAAACATCATGCATGTTTGTGTAATACTTGTACTGTCAAACATCATGCATGTTTGTGTTATACTTGTACTGTCAAACATCATGCATGTTTGTGTAATACTTGTACTGCCAAACATTATGCATGTTTGTGTAATACTTGTACTGTCAAACATCATGCATGTTTGTGTTATACTTGTACTTTCAAACATCATGCATGTTTGTGTAATACTTGTACTGCCAAACATCATGCTTGTTTGTGTAATACTCATACTGTCAAACATCATGCATGTTTGTGTAATACTTGTACTGCCAAACATCATGCTTGTTTGTGTTATACTAATACTGTCAAACATCATGCATGTTTGTGTTATACTTGTACTGTCAAACATCATGCATGTTTGTGTTATACTTGTACTGTCAAACATCATGCATGTTTGTTTAATACTTGTACTGCCAAACATTATGCATGTTTGTGTAATACTTGTACTGTCAAACATCATGCATGTTTGTGTTATACTTGTACTTTCAAACATCATGCATGTTTGTGTAATACTTGTACTGCCAAACATCATGCTTGTTTGTGTAATACTCATACTGTCAAACATCATGCATGTTTGTGTAATACTTGTACTGCCAAACATCATGCTTGTTTGTGTTATACTCATACTGTCAAACATCATGCATGTTTGTGTTATACTTGTACTGTCAAACATCATGCATGTTTGTGTAATACTTGTACTGCCAAACATTATGCATGTTTGTGTGATACTTGTACTGTCAAACATCATGCATGTTTGTGTTATACTTGTACTGTCAAACATCATGCATGTTTGTGTAATACTTGTACTGCCAAACATCATGCTTGTTTGTGTAATACTCATAATGTCAAACATCATGCATGTTTGTGTAATACTTGTACTGCCAAACATCATGCTTGTTTGTGTAATACTCATACTTTCAAACATCATGCATGTTTGTGTAAAACTTGTACTGCCAAACATCATGCTTGTTTGTGTAATGCTTGTACTGTCAAACATCATGCATGTTTGTGTAATACTTGTACTGCCAAACATCATGCTTGTTTGTGTAATACTCATACTGTCAAACATCATGCATGTTTGTGTAATACTCATACTGCCAAACATCATGCTTGTTTGTGTAATACTCATACTGTCAAACATCATGCTTGTTTGTGTTATATTCGTACTGCCAAACATCATGCATGTTTGTGTAATACTTGTACTGTCAAACATCATGCATGTTTGTGTAATACTTGTACTGTCAAACATCATGCATGTTTGTGTTATACTTGTACTGTCAAACATCATGCATGTTTGTGTAATACTCGTACTGCCAAACATCATGCTTGTTTGTGTTATACTCGTACTGCCAAACATCATGCTTGTTTGGGTTACACTCGTACTGCCAAACGTCATGCTTGTTTGTGTTATACTCGTACTGCCAAACACCATGCTTGTTTGGGTTATACTCGTACTGTCAAACATCATGCATGTTTGTGTAATACTTGTACTGTCAAACATCATGCATGTTTGTGTAATACTCGTTCTGTCAAACATCATGCTTGTTTGTGTTATACTCGTACTGTCAAACATCATGCTTTTTGTGTAATACTTGTACTGTCAAACATCATGCATGTTTGTGTAATACTTGTACTGTCAAACATCATGCATGTTTGTGTAATACTTGTCCTGTCAAACATCATGCATGTTTGTGTAATACTTGTACTGTCAATCATCATGCATGTTTGTGTTATACTTGTCCTGTCAAACATCATGCATGTTTGTGTAATACTTGTACTGTCAATCATCATGCATGTTTGTGTTATACTTGTACTGTCAAACATCATGCATGTTTGTGTAATACTCATACTGCCAAACATCATGCTTGTTTGTGTTATACTCATACTGCCAAACATCATGCTTGTTTGTGTTATACTCGTACTGCCAAACGTCATGCTTGTTTGTGTTATACTCGTACTGTTAAACATCATGCATGTTTGTGTAATACTCGTTCTGTCAAACATCATGCTTGTTTGTGTAATACTTGTACTGTCAAACATCATGCTTGTTTGTGTAATACTCATACTGTCAAACATCATGCATGTTTGTGTAATACTTGTACTGTCAAACATCATGCTTGTTTGTGTAATACTCATACTGTCAAACATCATGCATGTTTGTGTAATACTTGTACTGTTAAACATCATGCATGTTTGTGTTATACTTGTACTGCCAAACATCATGCTTGTTTGTGTAATACTCGTACTGCCAAACATCATGCTTGTTTGTGTAATACTCGTACTGCCAAACATCATGCTTGTTTGTGTAATACTTGTACTGTCAAACATCATGCCTGTTTGTGTAATACTTGTACTGTCAAACATCATGCTTGTTTGTGTAATACTCGTACTGCCAAACATCATGCATGTTTGTGTAATACTTGTACTGTCAAACATCATGCATGTTTGTGTTATACTCATACTGCCAAACATTATGCATGTTTGTGTTATACTAGTACTGCCAAACATCATGCTTGTTTGTGTAATACTTGTACTGTCAAACATTATGCTTGTTTGTGTAATACTCGTACTGCTAAACATCCTACTTGTTTGTGTTATACTTGTTCTGCCAAACATTATGCATGTTTGTGTAATACTCGTACTGCCAAACATCATGCATGTTTGTGTAATACTTGTACTGCTAAACATCATACTTGTTTGTGTAATACTCGTACTGTCAAACATCATGCATGTTTGTGTAATACTTGTACTGCTAAACATGCTTGTTTGTGTTATACTCATACTGCCAAACATCATGCTTGTTTGTGTTATACTTGTACTGCCAAACATCATGCTTGTTTGTGTTATACTCGTACTGCCAAACATCATGCTTGTTTGTGTTATACTCATACTGCCAAACCTCATCCTTGTTTGTGTAATACTCGTACTATCAAACACCATGCTTTTTTGCGAAATACTCATACTGCTAAATGTCATGCTTGTTTGCAAAATACTCGTACTGCCAAACGTCTTTCTTGTTTGTGTTATACTCATATTTCCAATAATGCTTGTTTATGAAACTTGACCTTAAGAGAATTATTTACTAGTAATCTACCAAAAGATCTGATTAATCAGTAGTGAGTTCAAATTTTCTCCCTTTATTATATTTACTGAATTCACAGTATCCCCAAGATCCGGCACCTTTCATTGTCACTGTCTCAATATAGCTGCGTGTGGTTGAACGCTTAAATGTGGCCCACTCATATGAGCTATAATTGTATGTATGTATGCGTCTATATGTTAATTGTGCCTCCAGACGAGCGTGTTATGATGTAGAGATACAGTTCATCAACGTGTGTTGCAACTACCTTTTTAGCTCGACTGATCAGAGATCAGCAGAGCTTATGCCGTGGTGCGTCGTCCGTCGTCCGTCTGTCCGTCTGTCTGTCCGTCCGTAAACTTTTATTTGTAGCGACTACTCCTCTGAAACTACTGGATGGATATTCATGAAACTTTACAGAAATGTTGCCCACGAAGTCTAGTTGATCCTAGCAAAAATTGATGTTGATGTGAAATCCAAGATGGCCGCCAAAGCTAAAAATAGATTTTTAAAATACAAGTTTGTAGCGAGTACTTCTTGAAAACTCTAAGTGATATTGATATGGGACTTTTTCTAAAATGATCAGCATGACATGATGTTGGTCCTTGTTGAAAATCGTTTTGATTCGACGTTAAACATGGCTGCCAGCGGCCATCTTTGTTTACATAGAGTTATATAATGAAAACTTGTAGCGACTACTCCTCTGAAACTACTTGATGGATTTTAATGAAACTTCACAGGAATGTTGCTCTTGATGTCTTATTGATCCTAGCAAAATTTCAGGTCGGCCAGAAATTCAAGATGGCCGCCACGGCTAAAAATAAATTTTCAAAATTCAAGTTTGTAGCGACTACTTTTTGAAAACTATAAGTGATATGATATGGGACTTTTTCTAAAATGATCAGCATGACATGATGTTGGTCCTTGTCAAAAATCGTTTTGATTCGATGTTAAACATGGCTGTCAGCGGCCATCTTTGTTTACATAGAGTTATATAATGAAAACTTGTAGCGACCACTCCTCTGAAACTACTTGATGGATTTTCATGAAACTTCACAGGAATGTTGCTCTTAATGTCTAATTGATCCTAGCAAAATTTCAGGTCGGCCGGAAATTCAAGATGGCCGCCACGGCTAAAAATAAATTTTCAATAAACAAGTTTGTAGCGACTACTTCCTGAAATCAAAATCAATCAGTAGAGCTTCAAGGTCATTGACCTCTTGTTTAAGGAGTGAATTCATACGCTTGATTTCTGTGTATCTCGTCATAGCTAGGCGCCCTGCCGTAGTTCGTCCGAAGGTTGTCTGTCCTTGGTAGTTCACAAATGATTCTCCCTATATATATACATATATATATATTTACACACAGAATGATTCTCTTCACCTACCTGGCCAAGATGGGTGCAGATTGTGGGATGGAGGCGGGGATATGTATATCCATGGCGTGGAATGTATTTGAGTCTGTCACATCGCTGGAAAAACCGGGCCTCAACAAACATGTGCTGAACAGAATTTTGGCTAAAGGATTGGTGGACAACTTTAAACAGTAAGTTGTAACTTTAGACAATAAGTTGTAAACAGTAAGTTGTAACTTTATAAAATAAATTAAGACAATAAGTTGTAACTTTAGAGAAAAGTTGTAGACAGTAAGTTGTAACTTTAGGCAGTAAGTAGTGGACAGTAAGTTGTAATTGAAGACAGTAAACATGTGGTCAACAGAGTACTAGCTAAAGGATTGGTGGACAAATTTAGACTGTAAGTTGTAACTTTAGACAAAAAGTCAAAACAGTAATTTTATAAATTTATTGAGTAAATTGTTACTTAAACAGTAATTGTAAAACTTTAGACAATTACAGACAGTAAGTTTTAACTTTAGACAGCAAGTTGTAACTTTAAACTTTAGTAGGTTGTAACAGAATACAACACACTGTTCATAACCTACTGTATCACATTACAACTTTCTGGAGTTACAACTTACTGTTTAAAGTTACAAATTACTGTCTAAAGTTATATCTTACTGTCAAAGATAACAGCTTACATCGTGTGTTCCACCAAGCCTTTAGGTTGTAGTCTGTTGAGCAGTACATGGTTGTTAATAACATTTATAACAGGAATGTGACAAACTATAATAAATTCCAATCCTCCATTCCACAATATCCCACAATCCCCACCAGTCTTGGCCAGGTAGTCCAAAGGCATCAACCTGTAATAATGTAAACTGTTAAATTAGATAGTTTTTTAAATTATTGGGTAATAATTCACAAAAGGTAATGTGTAGTTAAGACATGTAAAACATTTCTTTTCTTTGCCCATTTCACCGGTACTTCGGAAATCTTCGTACAATGTTTGGAATTTCAGTCTCATGGCGCAAAGTCACATGACTTCAAGAACTAATCAGATGCTGGTAGTCACAGAAGTATCAACAATCACAAATTAACCAGTTTCAATGTTTATATGTCGAGTTAAAGTATTCATATTAGATCATTAAAACACCGCAATCATTAGTGGCATTCAATACGGAAACCATCTTAACTTGTTCATTGGAAACTAGATCGGATTTCAAGGCTACAAGACTTGAGCTTTGAATTGTTTACATCGGAGCATATGCGCGTAAGTTGGTACCAGTGTTATGATGGAAATATGCATTACAACAATCCAATTTATGTTTTTCTACAGTACCAAATCCAATTATAACATATATCTGCCTTGCGTTAAAGTTATAGTCTGACATTTAATAACATTAAATTTTGTGTATTGTTTTTAATTTCACATGGGGCACCGCCACAATGAATATTTAATGTGCCTACCAGTGTTTGATTGGTTGACCAGTTAGGATACTTGGAGCTCGATAATATCCGTGATCGATCGGCAAATGTCAGGGTGAAAGGGCTCTTGAATTGTGCATTTTGAAGTAAATGGTTACATGTACATAAGGATAATTAACATGAAGATATTTTTTGAGTTTATTGAGTTGTAAACGAAATGAATTGCAATGATATAGGAGTGTGAGATAAACGTATGACTAAAAATTCTACTTATTTAACCATTTTGCTTTAAAATGCATAATTCAATGTATTGTATTGAAATGTCGTTGAAAAGCTGATCAGCACATTAATTTAATAATACGAACATTGCCAGAGATGAATGTAAACGGTAAAATAACTAGTAAAGTGTTACTTATTAATTATACGTAATGTGTTACTTATTAATTATAGAGATATGACAGGGATGGTATTATGCACGATGCCTAGTAGTCTGTTGAGCAGTACATGGTCAATAGACAATGTCAATACCACCCCCCCCCCCCTCCCTTAAGAAAAATGTTTTGCCCTAGGACACACCGAATAATCTCAGTGGCAGGGCTTCTAAAATTGCCGGTTTCTCGGTCTTCAGACCGAATTCTGTGTCTCCGGACCGATTTTATTTTCAAAATCCCTGTTAAAATCGGTCCCAGATATTTCATCTATAGGTCGTTAAATAATCTACAATTACCTTACACACTCCTTGAAATATGCCTTGCGGCAATATTCTTTGATCCATAACACGATTGTTTGTCACTCGCTGTGCGAAAGTAGGTCAATTTAGTCAATTTGGACTAAACCATTACCGATAGTAGGGGGTTTTCCGGAAGAGTCTATAGCGGGGTAGCATATGCCTTTGATGTGTGATCAGTGAAAGTATATCACGCGTTCTGTCGGTGCACTGAAGCGAGTGTTACCGACTGTAATTTCTTTGATATACCGTTAGTCGTAAGGTGTTAGCCTGTTTCCTTGTGTCGGTTTGTTTTTTTAAGTGGCCAAAGCTGGGAATGAAGTTTGTTTGCGTCATTAAAAAGAATTAAAATACCGAGATGTGTTAATTGTTTGTTTGATTTTTTTTTGCAATAACTTTAAGTATAATATTAATGACATTAATTAAGGAAAGTGACCGTTTTTTTTTTAAGTCAGACCGAAATTGTTTGCGTTAGTCGTAACATTTGGTATTAATTAAGCTAACTGATGAAAAACGATATTACTCAAATTTACTCCTGCTGAAGTCGGATGTGTTGGGCCTCGACGTGGCGCAGGGGCGAAACACTACGATATGTACGAGCTGTTTGGTAATTTGTACGTAGTGGCTAGCTGCAGCACAACGCATATCAAAATAAACAAGTAAAATTTGATGGCATGGCATCAGTTCGCCGCAAAAAGATTTTGGTCAATGTTGTGAGAGTGTTAGAACGGACAAATGAACTTCACGCGACTTCCGGTCTATTAGACACTTCCGGTTTAATTCCTCAAATGATCAACACTTTTAATATTGAGTGAAAATTATTCATCCAGTAAAGCGAAGACATGATGTCAGTCATTAAAATGTACAAATTGTGATAAAGTAAGTTATAAATAATACAAATATAATACAAACATACATTTTAAATAGTTCTCTATATCAATGACTGAACGGGAAAAAAAAAAAAATTGGTGGGTGGGGTACGGCGATTTTAGTGATTTTTTCAAAATAAGTGCGATTCTTACGGCAGTTAAAAACCTGGACCGATTTGCATTTTAAAATTTTAGAAGCCCTGCTCAGTGGTGCTAGTGAAACTTGTACCCATGTTACCATGCTGTCCTCTGAGCCAAACAGGCTCCCCAGTTCAGTCTCCGAGCCAAACAGGCTTCCCAGTTCAGTATTTGAGCCCAACAGGCTCCCCAGTTCAGTCTCTGAGCCAAACAGGCTCACCAGTTCAGTGATGAGAAATGTTCTAAATTGTTTGCATTGATTGGATCTTTTGGTGTATTATTTCGCAATAATTCACTCTGACATTCCACTTATTGGCTACACACGTTCCTCGGTATACCACAGCGCGTCTTGATTTTCAGTGAATTATTTTCAGTGAATTATTACCCAGTAATCTCCCAAAGGTCTGATTAAATGGTATATAATTATCAAACACCCGCAGAATTATACTCTTCAACTACCTGGCCAAGATGGGCGGAGCTTGTGGAATGGATGCGGCGATATGTTTATCCATGGTTTGGAATTTATTAGAGTCTGTACCATCCTTGGAAAAACCTGGCATTAATAAACACGTGCTCAACAGAGCATTGACAAAAGGATTGGTGGAAAACTTTAGACAGTAAGTTGTTAATTTAGGCAGTAGGTTGTTACTTTGGGACAGTAAGTTTTAACTTAGGAGAGCTAGTTTTAACTTTAGGCAGTAAGTTTTAACTTAGGACAGTAAGTTTTAACTTTAGGTTATAGATAGTATGTTGTAATTGTAAACCGTATGTTGTATAAACTTGAAACATTAGGTCATTTAAGGCTGAAAGTTATATAACTTAAAGACAGAACGTTATGGACACTAACTTGTAACTTTACGACTGTAAGTTTTATACAGTTATAGTTTTTGACAATAAGTTGTAACTTTCGCACAGTAAGCTATAGAGGGTATAAAGTAGTAGTTAAAGACGTTAAAATTAGCACCTCAATATGTTAATTCAGTATTATTTTAACTCTTAAGCTATGATCATATAATTAAAGGGACACATGGCAACTTTGATTTTTTTATGCCCCCGAAAAGGTGGCATATAGTAATAAGCACCGTCCGTCCGTCCGTCAGTCATTCCACAATTCGTGTCCAGACAGTACCTTTAAAACCCCTGTATGGATTTTTAATTAACTTGGCACAAGTGATCACCATAACAAGACGATGTGTCACGCAAAACCCAGGTCCGTACCTCAAAGGTTAAGGTCACACATGAAATTTCGGGTCCAGACCGTAACGTCACAACCCATTCAGGGATTTTTAAATAATTTAACACAACTGATCACCATAACAAGACGATGTGTCACGCACAATACCCAGGTCCTTACCTCAAAGTTCAAGGTCACACTTGCAGTTCATAGGTCAAAAACAGGTACGCATTTTCGTGTCCGGACCTTAATGTCACAACCCCTGCTGGGATTTTTAAATTACTTGGCGCAAGTGATCAGCATAACAAGACCATGTGTCGCGCGCAAAACCCAGGTCCGTACCTCAAAGGTTAAGGTCACACTTGCAGTTCATAGGTAAAAAACAGGTACGCAATTGCGTGAATTTCGTGTCCGGACCGTAACGTCACAACCCATTCAGGGATTTTTAAATAACTTGGCACAACTGATCACCATAACAAGACGATGTGTCGCGCGCAATACCCAGGTCCGTACCTCAAAGGTCAAGGTCACACTTGCAGTTCATAGGTCAAAAACAGGTACGCATTTTCGTGTCCGGACCGTTACGTCACAACCCCTGCTGGGATTTTTAAATTACTTGGCACAAGTGATCACCATAACAAGACGATGTGTCGCTCGCAAAACCCAGGTCCGTACCTCAAAGGTTAAGGTCACACTTGCAGTTCATAGGTCAAAAACATGTACGAATTTCGTGTCCGGACCGTAACGTCACAACCCATGCAGGGATTTTTAAATAACATGGCACAACTGATCACCATAACAAGACGATGTGTCGCGCGTAATACCCAGGTCAGTTTCTCAAAGGTCAAGGTCACACTTGCAGTTCATAGGTCAAAAACAAGTACGCATTTTTGTGTCCGGACTGCAATGTCACAACCCCTGCAGGGATTTTTAAATAACTTGGCACAAGTGATCACCATAACAAGACGATGTGTCGCGCGCAAAACCCAGGTCTTCAAAGTCAAGGTCACACTTGGAGGTCAAAAGTCAATAACTCTGGCATTCATGGACGGATTTTCAAATAACTGGGCACAAATGCTCACCACAACAAGACGATGTGTCGCGCACAAAATCCAGGTCTGTGGCTCCAATAAGGTCACACTTAGAGGTCAAAGGTCACTTCGGGGGCATTTGTCACTTACAGTGATATTTCTTGTTCTACGTAACTTGCATTTGTTCAGTTGTTCAGTCATTAATATTAATTAATATAAGAACAGTATCAAGCAAATTGAGTTTGCATACTATTAACTGTAGATAATCTTGCACCAATAATATATTTAAACTTGTGGTAGAATAAGACGAAAGAAATTAAACTCAACATTTTATTTAATTATATGTAAGGAGGTTTAAAGTCAAAATATACTGGATAATTAAATCGAGACGCTAATTTCAGTGTTCAATATACATTTTAAGATTGCCATGTGTCACTTATAAAGATAATGATATACTGATAAATACTGAAAAGTGGATCCCTTGAAAGCAACAAACAAGAGATAAAAGTAGCAGACTCGGTTTTATTGAGTTTATAATTCAGTTGTGCATTTCATACCTTTATCTATAAGAGTGCCGTCCAGGTGACCATTTACATCGCTTGGCTTTTATTGTATATAATAAGAATTTATGAAAAACAAAAACAAAAGATAATGATAATATTTGGAGATTTCAATGTGTTTTGGCTCGACTGATCAAAGATCAGCAGAGCTTATGCATTGGTGCGGTGTCCGTCGTCCGTCTGTTTGTCCGTAAACTTTTGTTTGTAGTGATAATACCTCTGAAACTACTGGATGGATTTTCATGAAACTTCACAGGAATGTTGCTCTTGATGTCTAATTGATCCTAGCAAAATTTCAGATCGGCCGAAAATTCAAGATGGCCGCCACGGCTAAAAATAAATTAAAAAAAAACAAGTTTGTAGCGACTACTTCTTGAAAACTATATGTGATATTGATATGGGACTTTTTCTAAAATGATCAGCATGACATGATGTTGGTCCTTGTCGATAAAATTGTTTTGATTCAATGTTAAACATGGCTGTCAGCGGCCATCTTTGTTTACATAGAGTTATCTAGTAAAAACTTGTAGCGACTACTCCTCTGTAACTACTTGACGGATTTTCATGGAATTTTACAGGAATGTTGTTCCTGATGTCTAATTGATTCAAGCAAAATTTCAGGTCGGCCGGAAATTCAAGATGGCCGCCACGGCTAAAAATAGATTTTCAAAATACAAGATTGTAGCGACTACTTCTTGAAAACTATAAGTGATATTGATATGGGACTTTTTCTAAAATGATCAGTATGACATGATGTTGATCCCTGTCAAAAATTATTTTGATTTGATGTTAAACATGGCCGCCAGCAGCCATCTTTGTTTACATAGAGTTATATAATGAAAACTTGTAGCGACTACTCCTCTGAAACTACTTGATGGATTTTCGTGAAACTTCACAGGAATGCTGATCCAGCTATCAAAAACCTATCTCTAGAGCTTCAAGGTCATTGACCTCTTGTTTAAGAATAACTAACTTTTGAGATTTCTGAGTGTTACACTGGTAATACTTAAATGCAACTTGCCATACAGTCCTGAATGATTTTCTCTTGTTTCAGAAATATGCATATGTTTGAAAACCACTTGGAGGACGTCAATCACGTGCTGAAGGTGAGTATATATTTGAAAAGTGAGGCTTGCCATGTCTCTGAATATCTGATGTGATTATAATTATCACTTATAAACAATATTCTATAGGTTGCGGAACACAAAATTGCATTCCCAACGGCCCCACTGCTTGCTTTTTGGCAGATAAAAAATAAAAATGCAAAATGTTGTGTATATATCCATGTCTCATGTGCAAGAGTAAAAAAAAAAAAATGTTTCCCCTACAGGACAATTGATAGAGGCTGTCATATTTGTTTATATGCATAACAACCTGTTTTTGAAGGGGGGTAAATCTCAAACGTTTGAAAAAATACATTTGGTATTTAAAAAAAAAAGCTGCCATATTAATAAATTTTATTTAATAATGTATTAACAATAGTCAGCCATGTTTTTTTGACCTTTCACTTCTTGCCCAGGCTTCTGGAAGGGGTGTGGTCAGGCCCATGCTATATTTAGCAGGCAGCAACTTATAGGAGCAATGTTAAGTGAAGCATCCTTTGACCTGTTGTTTCTTATTTTGAATCATGACAGAGTACGACGATTCGTGAGTTTGATGATCGATTCACTGCGCCAATGTTTGGTTACGGCACGTGTGAAGAATACTACAAAGATGCATGCATACATGAGAAGGTCCATGCCCTAAAGGTACCCGTGCTGTGTCTGAATGCAGAAGATGATCCGTTTTCACCAAAACATGGTACGCTCCTTTTATATAAATATTGGTATACATTTTGAAAGAAGATTATTTTAAACTTATTTGTTTTACATCTATTGCGAAACGAGTTCTTGCAACTTATATTAATCACTCTCGATGGTTTCCTGGGTAGAACCAGTACTAAGCAATGTGGATTAATTATCTTGCTCAAGGATAAATAACACAGCAAGGGTGATGATTGAAAGCACGACCTCACATTTAAGATTTTGTGGACGTCATATAGCTTGTTGCAGAATCAATGTACATGTTCAAAAAAATATATAATTATACCCCACTGTCATAAAGTGAAGTGGGGGCTATGTAAGAATCACTCTGTCAGTCAGTCAGTCTGACCGTCACGAAAACTTAACGTTGGCTATAACTTTCTCATTTTGTAATATTTCTTCATCAAACTTTCAATATATACTCATCATGACAACATCGACATGACCATACTAAAATATAAAGGTCAAGTCACACTGAAGGTCATTATATCGGTTAAATACTCATTTTTTCTTCACGAAAACTTAACATTGGCTATAATTTTCTCATTTTTTTATATTTCTTCATCAAACTTTCAATATATACTCATCATGACAACATCGGGATGACCATACTAAAATATAAAGGTCAAAATCACACTAAAGGTCAATATATTGGTTACATACTCATTTTTTCTTCACGAAAACTTAACGTTGGCTATAACTTCCTCATTTCTTGATATTTCTTCATCAAACTTTCAATATATACTCATTGTGACAACATCAACATGACCGTACTAAAATATAAAGGTCAAGGTCACACTGATGGTCATTATATGGGTAAAATACTCATTTTGTCTTCACGAATGTCCGTTACGAAAACTTAACGTTGGCTATAACTTTCTCATTTCTTGATGTTTCTTCATCAAACTTTCAGTATAAACTCATCATGACAACATTGACATGACCATACTAAAATATAAAGGTCAAGGTCACACTGAAGGTCATTACTCATTTTTAGCTTGACTGATCAGAGATCAGCAGAGCTTATGCCGTGGTGCGGCGTCCGGCGTCCGTCTGGCCGAGTTTACAGGAGCGCCTTGTGTGTCTTTTTTTATGTATAAAGTATACTTGTGTGACTTTTTTTTCTTGTGTGACTGACACACAAGCAAGTATGTCTCTATGTGCAGGAAACAGTCTATTTCTTCATTTAAAGCAATAAAAAATTGCAGTCACACAAGGGGAGGGGAGCTTGTGTGACTAAAATGTGTCCAAATGGTAAAAACGACACACAAAATGTCAAAAACAGTCACACAAAGTACGAACGTACACACAAAAAACAGACACACAAGTTTTAGTCACACAAAGCCTGATTTTGTGTCCGTCCGTCCGTCCGTCCGTCCGTCCGTCTGTCCGTAAACCTTTATTTGTAGCGACAACTCCTCTGAAACTACTGGATGGATATTCATAAATCTTTACAGAAATGTTGCCCATGAAGTCTAGTTGATCCTAGCAAAAATTCATGTTGATGTGAAATCCAAGATGGCCGCCAAAGCTAAAAATAGATTTTTAAAATACAAGTTTGTAGCGACTACTTCTTGAAAACTCTAAGTGATATTGATATGGGACTTTTTCTAAAATGATCAGCATGACATGACGTTGGTCCTTGTCGAAAATCGTTTTGATTCAACGTTAAACATGGCTGCCAGCCGCCATCTTTGTTTACATAGAGTTATATAGTGAAAACTTGTAGCGACTACTCCTCTGAAACTACTTGACGGATTTTCATGAAACTTCACAGGAATGTTGCTCTTAATGTCTAATTGATCCTAGCAAAATTTCAGGTTGGCCGGAAATTCAAGATGGCCGCCACGGCTAAAAATAAATTTTCAAAATACAAGTTTGTAGCGACTACTTCTTGAAAACTATAAGTGATATTGATATGGGACTTTTTCTAAAATGATCAGCATGATATGATGTTGGTCCTTGTTAAAAATCGTTTTGATTTGACGTTAAACATGGCTGCAGCGGCCATCTTTGTTTACATAGAATTATATAGTAAAAACTTGTAGCGACTACTCCTCTGAAACTACTTGGTGGATTTTCATGAAACTTTACAGGAATTTTGCTCTTAATGTCTTATTGATCCTAGCAAAATTTCAGGTCGGCCGGAAATTTAAGATGGCCGCCACAGCTAAAAATAGATTTTCAAAATACAAGTTTGTAGCGACTACTTCTTGAAAACTATAAGTGATATTGATATGGGACTTTTTCTAAAATGATCAGCATGACATGATGTTGGTCCTTGTCAAAAATCGTTTTGATTCGACGTTAAACATGGCTGCCAGTGGCCATCTTTGTTTACAAAGAATTATATAGTAAAAACTTGTGGCGACTACTCCTCTGAAACTACTTGGCGGATTTTCATAAACCTTTACAGGAATGTTGCTTTTGATGTCTAATTGATCCTAGCAAAATTTCAGGCCGGCCGGAAATTCAAGATGGCCGCCATGGCTAAAAATAGATTTTCAAAATTCAAGTTTGTAGCGACTACTTTTTGAAAACTATAAGTGATATTGATATGGGACTTTTTCTAAAATGATCAGTATGACATGATGTTGATCCTTGTCAAAAATTATTTTGATTTGACATTAAACATGGCCACCAGCGGCCATCTTTGTTTTACATAGTTATATAATGAAAACTTGTTGCGACTAACCCTATGAAACTACTTGATGGATTTTCATGAAACTTCACAGGAATGTTGACCTAGCTATCAAAAATCTATCGGTAGAGCTTCAAGGTCATTGACCTCTTGTTTTATTCACGAAAACTTAGTCAGTCAAGTTTGTCAAGAGCATTTATCTGGGTCCACAAAATCTTGTTATACTGACAAAGCACTGACAGGTGACGCAAGTGTTCCGCAGAACACCGTTATTAATTGCATTTCTCAAACAGTTCTGAATGGGTTTTTCCCAGACTTCATATTCACATAACAACTGATCAGAAAGCTGGGGTATACATCGCCTTCAGTGATAATTCTAGTTTAGAACACAATATATGAGATTCACCTCAAAGAGAGGGAAGGGATATATAGTAATTCCGGCATCGTACTCTCTATTACTATTACTGAATAGATTGCGCCCAGTTTACATCCCCATTTGTCTGTAGAGGCTAATTAAGGGCACGACTAAATAAGCAGTGGTGCCAGTGAGATTCAAACCCGTGATCTGCGGATTCCAAATCTGTTTTGCTATCCACTGGGTCATTCTGACCCCAACAGTTTAGAGCTCAAGACTTTATGGTAGAAAGTATGGTGGTCCCTCACTCATACATGATGGATTTTCCTCATGTATTTTAAAACCCCACATGAGGACAACACTAATTATTCTTTCTGTGGTATTGAGAGCGTTTACAAATACTTGTTTAAAAATCATTGCTTACCTGTAGTGTAGTTTGTTTCGCATTTAACCCTTAACCCTCCTTTGCTTCCATTGTAAACCCAGATCAGCCTGCGAGTAACTCGCCGACTGATCAGACAATGTCTGGCTGCTGATCAGTCATTTCCCCCAAAACACCCCTTCATCACATAAATGGAATGGTCAGAGAAAGAACAGTCCATTATATATATATGTAGCGGGTTAAGGGCTCAGTGCTCAAATATTGTATCTTATTCTTGATATTACATAGTTACTATAGTTTCGCGTTTACCCATCAAAGTGTATAAAAAACAAAATATTTTAATTGACTTCCAGCCATACCAATAGGAGAAGCTGAGCAGAATGACAACATCGCCATCCTGATGACGTCACATGGTGGCCATATTGGATTCATGGAGGGGATTTGCCCGTTCAGATCTGGATACATTTACAGGCTTTTCTCCCAATATATTCACGGCGTATTTACACACGGACCTAAACATCTGAAAAAAGATTGAGTAAGAACTACTGAGATTGAAGACAACAGTCGTGGTAGATGTCGACTCGGTGTTTTAAAAATGGGATCTTTCTTGTGAAGTTGATCAAAGCAGTAAGGTGTTCATAATACATTTCGTATTGTTAACCTTTCTTTAAAACATGAGGCTGTTCTCTTCGTACTTTTCGTGTTTACTTACACAAATCCATTCATGCATTTTAAACAAAGTTGTGCAGGAATTCGAAAGTATCCATTGCAGGATACTGCCAGATCGGACCAGTAACGGCAGAGTTACGGCTCTTGATTTAGTTAAAAATGCTATATTTTGCCTCTTTAAGACGAAAGTCACTGGCTTCATTGATGTTATAAGAGCCATATTAGCCAGTAGAGCGTCCACAGGCCCTCTTGGGCCTCTTGTTTCATGTCCCACACAACAACCTTATTTTTTATACCGCCAATTCGAAGATCTTGTTTCCCATACAGTTTCCATCCGATTGAAATGAAGCTGGGCATGCAACTTTGACATGAGGTGGACATGGGCATATTCTGGGGGCTCTCCTAATCAATATTTTTACCAATAAAGTGGGTCGTCCCCAAAAGGCAACAGCTCTAGTGTGAAACTCGTTGCCGTTATCATTGCTAAATAACATTGATTCATTGTTTATAACTGTTTGTTCAAATCAAATTGTTTTTGCATTATACTTACTGTTAATTATATTGCACCAAAAAAGATTTAAACCTAAGGTAGAAAAAAATGAAAATTTCAAATTATATTTCATTATATGCAAGTAGATGCTTGATCCTACTGTAAGATTGCCATGTGTCCGTTAAAATGAAGCCATTGCTTGCCAGAATGATCAAAGAAGTGTTTTCATAATATATATATAGTAATATAATAATAAATGGGTATTTTCATATCACACCCTATATTAGGCGTGACATGGGTCGAGGGCCTGATACAGAGTTTGATATGAAAATACCCATTTTATAATCTATTTATCCTTTTCTTGCCTATAAATACATTTTTTTATTATCAGTTAAAATGAAAAATGATAAATAATACACACCTGAAAAACACCAGTAGAAAAACAAATGTTATGATTGAAAAGCGAGCAAATCCGAGCAGAGGGTACTACCGGGCATTTTCGATATGATTACTTCTATATCCAACACACTTATTACCACAACTGTCGAATCAACTTTCCTTATAAGTGCTAATTTTTCTTTTTCAATAAACCGACTCTGAACGGAAATACTTCCATTAATACTTCATTTCTTCTTTTTTCATCAATTTTTGCGCACACTATGACCTATCTATGTGTCGACGTGCCATAAAACACCATTCATTCATTCATTCTGAACGGAAATAGCCGTAAACTAATCAGCAAAGCATTCGGCACTTTCTGTAATACGGTTAGTTTTTTCGTAGCCGAATATCATTGAGTTATAAATAGACTCGGGAATTTCCAAATTGATATGACTAAATTTCACCAGTGTGATAAAGCTTTATTGGCGGTAGATTGATATAAATAAATGGCAGTGTCGAACCGTATATTGAAAAACAACGTATTTATAGGCAAGTATGTGATAAAGTGAGAATAATAAATGGTTATTTTCATACCACACCCTGTATCAGGCCTGAGACACCATATTGGCCGAGAGCTTTAGCTCGAGGGCTGATATGGGACGAGGACCTGATATAGGGTTTGATATGAAAATAAACATTTTTTATTCTATTTATCATATACTTCAGCAATGACTTTGTTGAATGTCAGCTTTCAGCTAACTCACTATGCTGTTTTCCAGGGAGAACAAATTAATGTCTAATAGATCTAGTCCATTCTGATGTGTTCATGTCTGTTAGGTAACTGGTACAAAACATTATTTTTTTCCGAAACTTTATTTAAAATGAATGCCATTGAATATGAAATTGTCTATTAAAGGAAATGAATGGTCTTCAGTGGTTATTGCATCCACAGATAACGTTTCTGTAGCCAATAGTCTTTTGCAAAAACAGGATGGAGGCGACCAATGTTACCTAGACAATAATCCATGCACATGACCATACATAAACAATCGTAACTAATCGGTAATTTCCGTATCACTCCGGTAAAAGGGACCTAGTCGAAATGATAGTCGTTATTTCCGTGAATACCCTGGTTGGAGTCGAGAACATGCTGTTCATTTCCATTAATCATCTTCATCGCCGTTATTAATGTTTTTTCGCATCATAATCTTTTATTCTAAAACAAGTAAAGGGATGTAAAACACCATTCATTCGCTCGCTCGCTCACACTCCACTCCACTCCACTCCACTCCACTCCACTCCACTCCACTCCACTCCACTCCACTCACTCACTCACTCACTCACTCACTCACTCACTCACTCACTCACTCACTCACTCACTCACTCACTCACTCACTCACTCACTCACTCACTCACTCAATCACTCACTCACTCACTCACTCACTCACTCACTCATGTATTCATTCTTTCTTTCTTTTTCTTTCTTTCATACTTTTAACAATTGGGCTATCTAATACTGAGGAAGATGGACTCTGCAACTGGTTGGCTCATAGTGCTTCGCTTTCTCTCTGTAAGTCCACATGAAAAATACAACTTGTAGGGATATAATAGTACCTTTATTCGACCATTAAAGTGGGAGAAATATATACTGTTTATTTCAACCCTCCATGGCTAGGAGAGTAAAGACACTTCCTTTGAAAACGTTTTACATCTCGTCACTGGGGGTTTGAATCCCACTGGGAGCTCGACTTGTAAGTGAGATAGTGTCAATTTGTATGGATGGTGGTAGGTATACAGTACTGGTTCTACCCAGGAAAAAGTCGGTGGTCTATCCGTGAAAAATCGACATCATATATAGCCTAAAATGTGCTGAAAATGATGTAAAACACCTTCGCCCTAACCTAGATTGTGGGAGGTGCATATAATATTAGCTTCATCATGTGATATTTCCATATTATTATCCTTTATTATTATCTGACATTATGATCTCTTGCTATTATTGTTATCAATACTTTTTATCTACATGTTAATTGTGCAAACCACTATATTATGCAATTTTAAGCTTTTTTGAATTATATGATATGTTTAAATACTGTTTCGCATTATTGTCATTTATAAAGTAGAAAGTGGGATCAAATTTCATGAAACCGTCTTCGTTGGGAACAAAATCACATAGTAGGAACAATTGTAAAGGGGCAGTACAGTACTTTCGATAGACTGAAAGGAAAAAGAAACGCATAATCAAAAAATTGCCTGTACTACACTATTATATACACATAATTCCACATAATATTCCAGATATATCTCAATGTGTTTTTTAGAAAAAGGGCCCTGTGTGATTCCCGGGTGCCCCGTTTGGTTACGGGGCAAAGAATAGGGCCGCTGCAGATCCCTTTGCAGGGGTAGGCAGAGGGGTAGAATCAACCCAAATTCATGTTCATTTTATCATTTTTTGTTCATGTTCATTAAAGGTCTTCATCATGATCCCTGCATTGTTTCAGGTGCTATCTCGCTCGCATCAAAAGAGCAGTGGCAGAAAAACAATAAACGTGGCTCCAGCGTAAATGGAGTTTCTACGATAGAATTTGCAGCAACTCTGCAGTTCAGGGTGAGAAGGTTCTAGGCCCGTTCTCCATATTTTATCTCAATGTAAATGGAGGATGAGCCTGGCATGTTCATTCCTGTTAGGCACCATATAACCTTTAATGTGTTGGTGTGCCTTAATACCTCAATTCAATTCAATTCATTTGTCATTCTATAACTATTTCAACTCTGAAAATTATACATAATTATGTTTTGTTGACCGTAAGTTATGAAATAGTATTTGTGCTTGCCTAAACCTGAGTTATACTGAGCACTATCTAGCTTCATCTATGCAGCTTGTTTTTACAATGGGAATTAGATAACACGCAATTCCATGATAAGTGAATATGTCATTTTATTTATATATAAAATGACAACATTATAATACATTACTGACTAGATTATACTGTTATATGTTTTGTGAAGTGTCATAATAACATAATATGATTAACCTTATAATTATTATAATGACTAAACTGAACATTTCGCAAAATAACTTTTGCAAAATACATGGAAAACATTCCCATATAAAAAAGGTGGGCAACTTTCCGCCATTCTTATTTTTTTTAGCTCACCTGAGCCGAAGGCTCAAAGGTGAGCTATTGGGATCACTCTTCGTCCGTCGTCCGTCGTCGTCCGTCCGTCGTCGTTAACTTTTGCTTCAAACGACTTCTCCTCAGAAACCGCGTGGCCAATTTTGGCCAAACTTCACGTGGATGATCCTTAGATGAATGCTTTTAAGATTTGTTAAAATTAGGTCAGCGCGACATCCAAGATGGCCGCCATTATCACATATGGTTGAAACCTTAAAAAATCTTCTTCTCAAGAACCGCTATACAGATTTCAACAGTTTTTCTTTTAAAATGATCGCCAATGCCTAAACTATCAATGTAGTCCTTGGGGTCAAAAATGGCCATGCCCTGGGGGTCCAAAGTTTGTATATTGAGATTTTGCCTGTTTTTCATATAGACATGTAGGAAAAAACTTTAAAAAATCTTCTTCTCTGAAACCACAAGGCACAGAGGTCTCATGTATTACATGTAGCATCAGCTTATGGTCCTTTACTTAGTTTGTTCAAATGGTGACCCTGGGGTCAAATATGTCCCCGCCCCGGGGGTCACAATTTTACATAGACTTATATAGGGGGGAAAAAAATCTTCTCGGAAACTACAAGAGCCAGAGGTTTGATATTTTGCATTTACTATAAGCTTATGGCCCTTTACCAATTTTGTTCAAATGGTGGCCCTCGGGTCACATTTGGCCCCGCCCCAAGGGTCACATGTTTTACATAGACATGTATAGGGAAAAACTTAAAAAATCTTCTTCTCTGAAACTGCAAGAGCCAGAGGTTTGATATTTTGCATTTACTATAAGCTTATGGTCCTTTACCAAGTTTGTTCAAATGGTGACCCTTGGGTCACATTTGGCCCCGCCCCAAGAGTCACATGTTTTACATAGACGTGTATAGGGAAAAACTTAAAAAATCTTCTTCTCTGAAACTGCAAGAGCCAGAGGTTTAATATTTTGCATTTGCTATAAGCTCATTGTCCTCTACCAATTTGGTTCAAACGGTGGCCCAGGGGTCACATTTGGCCCCGCCCCGGGGGTCACAGTTTTACATAGCCTTGTATAGGGAAAAACTGAAAAAAATCTTCTTCTCTGGAACTGCAAGAGCCAGAGATTTAATATTTTGAATTTGCTATAAGCTTATGGTCCTCTACCAAGTTTGTTCAAATGGTGACCCTGGGGTAAAATTTGACCCCACTCCGTGGGTCACAGTTTTACATTAAAGTCTTCTTCTCTGGAACTACAAGAGCCAGAGGTTTAATATTTTGCATTTACTATACTCTTATGGTCCTTTATCAAGATTGTTCAAATGGTGACCCTGGGTTCACATTTGGCTTGTATAGGGAAAAACTTAAAAAATCTTCTCTAAAACCACAAAGCACACAGCTCTCATATATTACATGTAGCCCTGGGGTCACATTTGGCTCTGCCCAAGGTGTTACTCTCTAGCACCTTCATTTTGTATTTGATCTTTACCAAACTTTGTCAGGGTCTTAAACCGTCTATGTCAATGTTGTTATACACAACAGAGCCCACATTTCTTGAACAATCTTAACCAAACTTGCACAGATTGTATATGACCATAAGATTTCGAAGAAGTTCGATAATGTGCCAGTACTCAGGTGATCGCTTTAGGGCCATCTTGGCCCTCTTGTATTGGTTCAGATTTACTCAGGTGAGCGATATAGGGCCATCGTGGCCCTCTTGTTTTAATTTTGTTCATTTTTTTTTTTTTTTTTTTTTTTTTAAATCTTATATTGTTCAATTTTTGCCGCATGTATGCTTGTCCAGGTAGAGGGGTAAAATCACCCCGAATTCATGTTCATTTAGTCATTTTGTCATGTTCATTACAGATCTTCATCCCTGTACTGTTCCATGTGCTACTTGAGTGGTGGCAGAAAACAATGATCATGGCTCCAGCGAAAAATGCAGTTACTTCAGAATTTGCAGTAACTCTGCAGTTCTGCAGGTGAAAAGGTTCTAGGCCCATTCTGCATATTGTTTTCTCGATGTTAATGCAAGGTAGGCCTTGAATGTTCATTCCTGTTGGCGCCATATAACATTTTCGCTACGGTTTACTGTTACAGTCCTACTGGTATTCAACTCTACTTGTTCAATTTTCAGGTAAAATATTGTGTCATTATATGTATTATATGTTATCAGGTTTTGAATGAAAATATTAAGCTTTTTTATTTATTTTGATGATTATGTGAAGTTGTGTCTGTTGAATTATTTTTGAATTTTTATTATTAATTTAATTGATTGATTTTTTCATAGTTTATAGATATTAAATTGCTTTCCAAACAGTAATTTTCTAAATGTTGTTTTGTATTTATTATATGCTTCACCAGTTAAAGTTTAATAAAGCAATCTGATATCATAAATGTGAATCGTGGTTATTCTTGCATACTGGATAAGGTTATCCGCCCGTACATGGATGATGGAAAGCCTGGTCTTATTTATGGGGGAAGGTAAAAGTCACGTGCATCAACAGTAACGTCAGCAGCTAGATGCATGACATCATTATGTAATAAAACATGCAAAATGTTAGTAGTCTACGTCAACGCACAAAATGTCAGTGATATGCAAGAAAAATAATCTAGATCTATTTCAACAGAGCCTCAGTTCTGATAAAAATGTGCTGGAAGTCTTGATTTCACCTGATACCCATGACATATTCTTATATTCTGTCGCTTAGTTCCCCCATTTATATTCATTTTGTTTTTTTATCATGCTCATTCAAGGTCTTTATCATGACACCGCATATGCAAACGTGGAAACTTGACTCCATCATAAATGAAGTGTCTACTATAGAATTTGCAGCAACTCTGCTGTTCTGCAGGTGAGACGGTTCTAGACCCATTCTCCAAATTTTATCTTGATGTAAATGGAGGATGAGCTTGGCACGTTCATTCCTGTTAGGCGCCTATAATGTCATTATAATATTTCTATTGTATATATGTGGATATTTTTCTGTATGTAACAAATTATTGGCTATAAAATATGTTAGGCGCCATAAAACCTTTCATGTGTTGGTGCGCCTTAAAACCCAATTCAATTCTTACTATCGTTAAGTTAGATTCTGTGGCTATGCAACGTTGTGTCGCTATGTAAAATTCTGCCACTATGTAAAATTCTGTCGCTATGTAACATTCTGTCACTTTGTTAAATTCTGTCGCTATCAACATTCTGTCTCTGTGTAAAATTCTGTCACTATGTAACATTCTGTCACTATGTAACATTCTGCTGCTATGCACAATTCTGTCTCTGTGTAAAATTCTGTCACTATGTAACATTCTGTCACTATGTAACATGTCACTATGTAACATTCTGTCGCTATGCAACATTCTGTCTCTGTGTAAAATTCTGTCGCTATGTAGCATTCTGTCACTATGTAACATTCTGTCATGGTGTAACATTCTGTCGCTATGCAACATTTTGTAGCTATGTAACATTCTGTCACTATGTAACATTCTGTCGCTATGTAACATTCTGTCACTATGTAACATTCTGTCGCTATGTAACATTCTGTCACATTCTTTCACTACTGTACATACTGCTGCTGTGTAAAACTCTGTTGTTTTATCACTGGATTGGAAATAAGTAAGAAAGTGAGTGGTAGTTGCAATCAGTAAAGCACTTTTGAAGTTGAGACAAGTTAAAAATAGCAATTTCACCAAACTGAGCCAAGGACTTCACCGAAACAGTACGCTTACGAAGGCATATCAAAGCTGCGCATGAGATATATTTTTACTATAACCCTGCGATTTACTATCACCCTCAAATATCACCCTCGAGTCGGATAGTAAGAAATGACACATTGATGTCTATGGGCGATTTACAAGAGGTATAATAATCATATATGACATATAAATATATAACATTATTATAACATAATGACAGCATGTTATAAATAAGGACAGTAAGCTATAACATTACAACAGCAAGTTATAACATTAGGACAGAAAGTTATAACATTAAGACAGCAAGTTCTAACCTTAGGACAGTAAGTTATATTATTGGGACAGCAAGTTATAACCTTACAACAGCAAGTTCTAACCTTAGGACAGTAAGTTATAACATTGGGACAGTAAGTTATATTATCGGGACAACAAGTTATAACCTTAGGACAGCAAGTTATAACATTAGGACAGTCAGTTATAACATTAGGACAGTAAGTTGTAACATTAGGACAGTAAGTTATAACATTAGGACAGTAAGTTGTAACATTAGGACAGCAAGTTGTAACATTAGGACAGCAAGTTATAACATAAGGACAGTAAGTTATAACATTAGGACAGCAAGTTAAACCATTAGGACAGTAAGTTATAACATCAGGACATTATAACATCTGGTCTGTAAGTTATAACATTAGGACATTAAGCTATAACATTAGGACAGTAAGTTATAACATAAGGACAGTAAGTTTTATCATTAGGACAGTAAGTTGTAACATTAGGACAGTAAGTTATAACATTAGGACAGTAAGTTGTAACATTAGGACAGTAAGTTATAACATTAGGACTGTAAGTTAAAATATTAGGACTGACATTTATAACATTAGGACAGCAAATTAAACCATTAGGACAGTAAGTTATAACATTAGGACAGCAAGTTAAACCATTAGGACAGTAAGTTATAACATTAAGACATTATAACATCTGGTCTGTAAGTTATAACATAGGACATTAAGCTATAACATTAGGACAGTAAGTTATAACATTAGGACAGTAAGTTATAACATTAGGACAGTACGTTATAACATTATAACTGTAAGTTATAACATTGGGACAGTTAGTTAAAACATCAGGACATCAAGTTATAACATAGGACATATGTTATAACATTAGGACAGTAAGTTATAACATTGGGACAGTAAGTTATATTATTATGACAACAAGTTATAACCTTAGGACAGTAAGTTATATTATTGGAACAACAAGTTATAACCTTAGGACAGCAAGTTATAACATTAGGACAGTAAGTTATAACATTAGGACAGTAAGTTATAACATTAGGACTGTAAGTTATAACATAAGGATTGACAATTAGGACAGCAAGTTATACGATTAGGACAGTAAGTTATAACATTAGGACATTATAACATCTATACTGTAAGTTATAACATTAGGACATTAAGCTATAACATTAGGACAGTAAGTTGTAACATTAGGACAGTAAGTTATAACATTAGGACAGTACGTTATAACATTAGAACTGTAAGTTATAACATTAAAACAGTAAGATATAACAGTAGGACAGTAAGTTATAACATTAGGACATTATAACATCTATACTGTAAGTTATAACATTAGGACATTAAGCTATAACATTAGGACAGTAAGTTATAACATTAGGACATTATAACATCTATACTGTAAGTTATAACATTAGGACATTAAGCTATAACATTAGGACAGTAAGTTGTAACATTAGGACAGTAAGTTATAACATTAGGACAGTACGTTATAACATTAGAACTGTAAGTTGTAACATTAGGACAGTAAGTTATAACATTAGGACCGTACATTATAACATTAGAACTGTAAGTTATAACATTTGGACAGTAAGTTATAACATTGGGACAGCAAGTTAAAACATCAGGACAGCACGTTATAACATTAGGATAGCAAGTTATAACATCAGGACAACAAGTTATAACATTTGGACAACAAGTTATAACATTAGGAACATCAAGGCAGTAAGTTATAACATTAAGACAGTAAGTTGTAACATTATGACAGTTAGTTGTAACATTAGGACAGTAAGTTATAACAATATGACTGCCAATTAAACACTAGGTCAGTAAGTTATAGCATTAGGACAGTACGTTGTAACATTAGGATAGCAAGTTATAACCTAAGGACAGTAAGTTATAACATTAGGACAGTAAGTTATAACATCTGGACTGAAGTTATAACAGCATGACTGTACGTTATAACAAAAAGGACATTAAGCTATAACAAATGGACAGTAAGTTATAACATTAGGAACGTACGTTATAACATTAGGACAGTAAGTTATAACATTAGGACAAAGTTAGAACATTATGACAGTAAATTATAACATTAGAACAGCAAGTTATAACCTAAGAACAGTAAGTTATAACATTATGACAGCAAATTATAGCATTAGGACAGTAAGTTATAGCATTAGGACAGTAAGTTATACCATTAGGACAGTAAGTTATACCATTAGGACAGTAAGTTATAACATTAGGACAGTCAGCTAATACATAATGACAGTGATTTATAGCATTAGGACAGCAAGGTCTAACATTGTACAGTAAGTTATAACATAATGACAGTGAGTTATAACATAATGACAGCACGTTGCACAATTAGGACAGTAAGTTACAACATTAGGACTGTAAGTTATAACATTAGGACTGTAGGTTATAAAGACGTTAAGTCATAGAATTAGAGCAGTACGTTAACTTTAGAACAATAATTAATGAACAGTTAGGTTGTAATTGTATGATAGTAAGATACGGACAGTACGCTGTAACTGTAAGGCCAATGGTTGTGTATTAAAGGCAGTAATCTATATATTTAGGGCAATCAGTTATCGATAGTTATGTACAGACTGTTAAGATTTTAACCGTCGGTTAAAACGAAGTACAGTAAGATAACATCAAGAAAAGCTAGTAAGTTATGACTACTGTTACTGACTTGAAATAAAAATCACAGTTTCACTTGAACTTCGGAAATATAAAGCAATGTCCATGAATATGTCCACGAACAAAAACATTTGCACTTATACCTCCTGACGTCATTGGTTTGTAAAATGTTGTTTCGGGGAAATCCATGATGATTTTGTTGATGATAACTTCGAATAATAATGTGTCCGTTATCATGGTTATAATAAAATGTATCCATGATGAAGTATTATAGCGCTGAATACTGCCAGTTTAAACATCATTCCGTAGTTTTATTTCAAATCTTTGCAATTGGTCATGTAAGCATCTGCTATGCGATAATCGTAACACTAGAATGCAATTAAGTCTCCTTCAGAATGTATTGAATGGAACAAACTTGCAAATGTGTATAGGAACTGATCACTCCTTAAAATGCATTACGTAAGGTTAATCTGTATAGGTCGATCTAGAAAGTATTTTATTTTTCACGACTTTAGAGTTACAACTTATCAGCACGTGTAACAAATTGGACTCCTTAACATTCCGTTGGTTTAATATTTTCTTTGAAAACAATACACATTTTGTTCAACATGGATACGGATTTGAAAACTTTCGTACATTTCGACAAGCTTGGATAACGTCTTCTAAGACACTTCCGATATTGCACAAAGGCAAACGACGTGTGTGGTCACATGTCACAACTAGTACGTATATGACCTAAACGCTTACAAACATCTGTGTTGTCAATACACACTAAGGGACATTTTATTATTTATGTTGTTAGTAACTGTTGCTATAACAGTAACCAATGGATTCGTATTTCCTGTATAAAACCAGAAGATCAGTGAGAAGTAGAGTCGATAGTCAGTCATGAAGGAGTCCAGTTAGCGTCATGCTGTTAAGAGATGCCATCGGACTCGCTGTCCGTCGGCCGTTTCATATCATTACTATGGAATACTGTTATTCAAGGACTTTGTCAGTTTTACTTTAAATTTACTTGGAACTTGTTACTTGGATGTGCACTGTAATAAAACAATATTAAATTTGGAAAACGTTTTTATTACTTAATTGAAATATAATTATGGACTACCAGGGACTTTAATTGATATCAAACAAATGCACTGTCGATATACGGAGCAAATATATGTTGATATACGGAACACAAAACTTGCTTACACTGCAAGAGCGATTATCGAAACTCTATCCAGGTCATGTTGAAGTACAAAGTTTCATTGTTGTACGCCTTATACGTTAAAAGTTATTAGTCACAATCAGTCGTCAGGTAACAGTTAACGAACAGACGGCCGGACAACGCCACGACATAATACGTCCCTACGGGCGTATAAAAATAAAATTATTTGTAATTGCAAGACATTTGACGAGATTTTTTGTAAGTACCCCTCCTGGATGTGCTGTTTAAATTATTATAAGAAATCTAAATAATCTAATTCGTGAGGAATTAACACTTAATTAACAATGAATTAACACATACTTAACGATGAATTAACACACACTTAACAATGAATTAACACATAATTAACAATGAATTAACACATAAATAACCATGAATTAACAAATAATTAACAATGAATTAACACATACTTAACGATGAATTAACACACACTTAACAATGAATTAACATTGAATTGAATTGAATTGGATTTTATAGTCGCACCAACAGCTAAGTCATATGACGACTTTCCAGCTTCCACTGGTGGAGGAAGACCCCAGGTGCCCCTCAGGGCAATTTTCGTGCACGGGCGGGCACCGTGGTATAACCACCGACGTTCCGCAAGCCAGCTGGATAGCTTTCTCACATAAAGATTCCTAGGCCCCTGAGGAATCGAACCTACAGCGGTGAGGGGCAAGTGATTGCAAGTCAGAGGAATTAACATTGATCGACCATGCTGTTGATATTTCAATGTAAGAAATATGAGATGTGAATACATTTATTTAAGTATTATCATGATAAAATCCAACTTTGATATCTCCCCACTTATTTAGTACAACGTCTTTTCATGACTCGCATCGCAGCTCCGCCATTTTGATTATTTCCATTTATTGCTCATCACTAGTACGGTCATAATTATTCTTGGTCTTAACAAGTTAAGGTAAAGTAGAGCATTAGCAGCTTCAAGAACTCTTGTTTCAAATAGCTTCGAATGTTAATGAATCAATCATGGTCTTGAATAATGTTGACACTTGAGATAAAATAAAAACATATTAGATGGGTATACATTTATTTGACTGGATAATATATTCAATAACGTTTTAAATGTTTTCTGCATGTGTTCATAGAACGTTCATTATGCAACAGAAATAGTAAATAATCAAAACTTCTTCATCAGATAATAACTTAAAGTAAATGATAGATTGAACAATATGACAATAACACAGTTTAATAAATGCTTGAACATGTTCATAATTTAAAGTTATCTATATAATATAGAAACAGTAGTTGTTAAACATCTTTAAATTATTATACTATTGCTTTATTCATCACTGAAGTTTTAAATATTTATTGAATTTGAAACACTTTGACATCGTTACCCCTGCACTGTCCCACGTATAGTCTATCCTCCGTATCACAGTAAGTGAATGAGTATGGATTATTGATTCCAAGTTCCTTTCCCAGCAGTATCGGCCGTAATCTGGTGGATATTGTGGGAGTTATCACCACATACATACACATATCCTGCCTTGTCTACTGCCAGACCCATTGATCCTATCTGGCTATCGTCCTTGTATGCTGCCTTCGCAGTCCCACCCAGGGTCATTCAGGTCCAGTCAGCAATGATGAGTTGATGTTATCACAACATACATACACATATCCTGCCTTGTCTACTGCCAGACCCATTGGTCCTATCAGGCTATCGTCCTTGTATATTGCCTTCACAGTCCCATCCAGGGTCATAAGGTCACTGTGCTCCTTCCACGGCTGAGTTGTCTAGGTTAATGGTTGCGTGATAAGGACTACCAAACAGATGATTGCCATCAAAATCATGCATTATACTTCGCATCACAGGTTGGTTATTTCCACCTTTCCTGGATTCACAAATATCACTATCAGTGTCCCATCACTATGTACTATACCGCGACATTCACCATTGACCTTGATCTCACGACCTTTAGACAGAGAGCGGGAAGCTACATACATAAACTGGATAAGATTGCTCCAAGGGAGTGTCACGACTATTTGGTTGTTGTCTATTTTTATTACGTCCCACGGGAATGATGACATATATAGTTTCTAAGTTATCTTGTTTTGTTTGATGTCCGCGAGTTTGACCTTAAGATTCCACCAGTCAGCAATGATGAGTTGGTCAGGTATCAGGGCTGATCCTTAGAATACGCAGCTGTAACTTTATATTGCTGTATCAACATTGATATCTGTAATGTGTATTGCTGTTCGACTTTTATTATTTCTTTTTCACTTGTCATGCAATAGCAATTGTGATGGTTTGTAATAATTGTGTGCCATCTATTTTGTGACTTTGCACTCTCTGGTTATCTCAGTCTTCGATTATTTGACGGCTTCAAATGGATGTTTTGGATTACTTCAATATGATTGCGCTATTAGATCCTTTGGTCGAGGATAGTTTCCCCAAAGTTTTCATGTTCCCAATTAATTCCTTTATATCTTTATCCGGCTCAAATGTGTACTGCTTTATCTTGTTGTCACTTTGTATCTGATTAAGATCATCATGTAACTTCTTTGTTTGAACTTTGGTTTTGTCCATAGCAGCAAACAGTTTCTGATTTTGTTTACTTGCATATAGTGTATCAAGGTCAGAGGTCAGTGAATGGATTTCATTTCTCGTTGCATCACATAAGGCAGCCACGGAGGTAATCTTTCTCCGGTCTTTTTCTGTGAATACTTGTATTTCATCTACTGCATCATGTTCTAGTTTGTCAAAGTAATTGTTGATTTTAGTTCTAAACTGTCTGGCGTTTTCTACTGCTCCAGAGCTATAATTTTCTATATCTGCTACATGTTGTCTCGTAGTTCTGGCATTGTTATCAGCTTTGTTTTGGAGGTCAGTAAGACTATTTTTCAACTGTTCATATTCGTCTTCCAAATAACAAACACTGTCACATTTCTTGTGGGATGTCGCAAAGCAAACACCACATCCAAATTGCCCGTGTGATCTACAGTAAAAGTTAATTACCTCATGTTGGTGTTTAGGACATTTGTCGATAGAAGGTGCCATTGCTTTTATCTGGGGTTTGTTTCTTGGCATGATTGTTTTGTCTTGTAGGACATGATGTCTAAATGGCCTAGCCCTACGATGATGGGTAAAACAAACATCACACAAATATTCACAGCAGTCAACACAAAATCCCGCGGCTGGTATATGTTGTCCTTCATCGATACATGGCTGACAGTTACGTTCCAAGAATTCATCAGATTCTACATCATCGTTGACCAGCTTTCCTCCAGTTTTCCTCCCAGGAACTGACATTTTGGTTTTCTTGTCTGAAATTTCAGTTTCCTTCACAAACAAATACTGTAGAAACTGTCCCGATTGACTTGAATTATACCACTCATTCATTTGTCACACCCAAGCTTACATATTACTATTACATTAAACAGTATTCTTTCAAAAGCTGCAATGCACAATTACAAAGTAGTAAATATCCAATATGTTTAATTGTTAAAATCTTTCTCAACAATGCACTATGGTGAGTGTGTTTATTTTGAATGACTTGATTAGACGGATGCACTAATATCTGACTGTGTACATACTAGTACATGCACATTTACGACATTCACATTAAGATAGCATTTGGATAAATTGAGATTATCAGCATTTACGATAACGAACATCAAGCGCAGACTTTGATTTCTAGATAAGTGGTCATTATATTATGAAAACAATATTGATATTTAAGTATTTGTATTATCCTAAATGCATCATTATACCCCCACTTTCACAACGTGAAGTGGTGGCTATATAGGAATCACGTCCCGTCGCTTCGGGTCGCTTAACACATTTGTCTCATCGCGTCGCGTCGCGTAACCCATATTTATTAATTGCATTTCTCAAACAGTTTTGAATGGGTTGTTCCCAAACTTTATATACACATAACAACTGATGACCTTATATCCTTCTACATCACCAATTGTTGATTGCCAAATTTATTATAGAATTATGGCCCTTTGTTTGACGTAGAATTTAAGCGGGGATATTTATGACCTTCAGTGATCGTTTTCGTTACAGCTAAAACATGGAACTGTTTAATATAACTATTTAGTTTAGGCTAAAATATAAACTTACCTTTGCTTAAATATACTATTAATATTTACTTTATAACTCTGTCCATGTTTGGAGCCGGCGTCGGATATCCGGATTGGCGCATTCTTTCACACGGTTACGGTCTCACGTTTGTATTTCTGGTACTCGCTAGATTCCGAGTATCTTCGTTTGGTTTAACATAAAACATGTTGACTGTGTTCGGCTGGTTCCCGCTTGTTTACGAGCATATTCAGTAGCTACGTTACTAATCACAAGTGCTACCAGTCGTTTGTTCTCGTGCTGCACGGTATACATAACTGTGATCTACTTATAATCGTGGTCCACATTGTTTGTTCTGGATATAGTTTTCATTAATTAATTCATTCATTCATTCATTCATTCATTCATTCATTCATTCATTCATTCATTCATTTTATTTATTTATTCATTAATTCATTCATTCATTCATTCATTCATTCATTCATTCATTCATTCATTCATTCATTCATTCATTCATTCATTCATTCATTCATTCATTCATTCATTCATTCATTCATTCATTCATTCATTCATTCATTCATTCATTCAATCTTCCTTTCTTGTTGACCTGTTTTAAACATTTACTCACATCCATCCATATCCCCCACCACCCCGCACACACGTGACCCCTCCCCCACAGTTATTATTATTATATTATTTATGAAATTATCTTGGTCATAGAAGAAAGTGAAGCAATGTCAGAACCTTCCTATGTCGGACTAGAAACAACAGAGTTATGGCCCTTGATTTAGCAAAGACAACTCTATGTAGATACTTCATTTTTGATCATCTGATCTTTACCATATTTGTTCAGAATGTTTATGTGAAGCCCGCACATATTTGAACACCAACCCTATCTGATTTGACTCAAATTTTTATCAAAACATGAGACAAAAAGTTTTGTGTAAAACTTCCATCACCACTAAATGCAATCATCTTAGCTAACATGTTACACATCTAAAATATTGTCATAGCATTCTCATATTGTCAAAGCATTCTCTTTTCATGGACCTTCACTCCTGCTGCATGTCAATCCGGGAAAGCTTGTTTTATTGTATATTTAGAATTATGTTCAGTAATTTATTTTGTTAATATTCAAACGTATATAACTGTTTGTTTGTTGATATTGTAATTCAATTATCTAGAACATGGATGTAAAGTAACCTTAAAACGGGTAGCTTTATACTAAATACTGAAAAGGGAATCCCTTGGAAGCAACAAACACAAACAAGAGATAAAAATAGCAGACTCGGTTTCCCTGAGTTTTATTAAGTTGAATTGAATTGAATTGGAGTTTATAGTCGCAACAGCAGCTAAGGTCATAAGGCGATTATATCCCATATTAGATACATCAATGATAAAAGATAGCAAATAACCCTGTCAGTGTGGTTTAAACATGTATTCATACTATTGAAATAGAAAAGAATACTTTAAAGCCACACATATTAGGCTTGGTGATCCCAAAGGACCAGTAAGTAATAACACTACTAATTTGTAGTCGGGGCGAGTTTTTAGTACGCTAGTACAACACATATTTACGAAGTGTTATCGAAATGTTATGTTTATAAATAAATTAGTATTCGAATCCGCACCCACCCTTTACGAAACAAAACAATTAAAAAAATCCTTATCCAGTCATTAACAGGCAAATATTACAACAGATGTACACCGTTTCTAGCCCTACTGACGACGAGGTATATATGTATAACTTACATATTTTGAGAATCCAAACTCTATAGACACAATATAAACGGCTTTAACCAGCCAGGCCAAACCCCAAAACTGTGACGTCGAATTACCAACTCATAATTCACTTCACGCATATTCAATCTCGGATATGTTAAGAACCCGAATAAACCTCTACTTTTAATCTGCTCATGTACATTATTTTATTACCTTAACACCTGGATAGGGTTTGGATAAACGATTAAATCACACTTAGATTACATTTACACACTATAACACTAAATTGTCAAATCCAGAAATTGTTCTTTTAAATTCGATATGTCTAGATACATGACACTACTCATCATAATACTACTCAAACTTATCGAAACGAAATAGAAAGAAAAGTTAATGGCATCACATTTCAAATTTAAAAACTGCTTATTATAGCAATATATTCAGCTGGATTTTCAGCCAGTGAACGTACATGTTTAATCTTATATTCCACTCCATATTAAATGGAAAGCATTTATAACATTTTGTAAATATGTAAATTCGATACCTTAATAAAATATCGTAACAACACTCAACCATATCGAAACATATAAGGAAGAGTTAATTTCATCACATTTTGTTTGTTTACACCGGCTATAATATTATTTTCAACCGGATTATCATCCAGTGTACGCACCTGTTTAATATTATCCTGCGATACATTTTAAATGAGAAACACTATAACAACGTTTACACATATCTAGTTACATTCATCCTTTAGCGTTCTCATACCATTTAACATAACTATACTGATTTATATTAGTATACCAACTCATATTAAACTTTTTAAACGTTTTTTTTCTTAGTGTATTCTATATAGTGTTTATTTTTACAATGTTTTTCTTCATGATTTGGAATGAAAGATAACGTTCAGAAAAATGTTCCTACCCCATCCAACCCTTTCTTGAAGAAGCGAAAACGAGGATGGCTTGAGTATGAAATAAAACCTTATTTTCGGATGGAAAATTTCGCATATTGTAAAATAAAAACATTTAATAGGTCAATTTAAACCCGTTGTCCCATTTTTTCAGTATTTGTTTTAAACGTGTTTTATCATTACGTGGTCCTGCCTTAATTCCATTAAGCGAAGGGAAAGTTTATATTAGCAAGATTTTATAACGAACAATTCGTCAATAAAACACGTTTAAAAACATGTTTACTGAAAAAAATGTGATAACCTGTTTAAAACTGTATGTTAAATGTTTTAATTTTACAATATGCTAAATTAGGGGCTTATTTCATACCCCGGCCAACCCCGTTTTCGCTTCTTGGAGAAGGGGTTGGATGGGGTATGAAAGTTAAGAATCGTTATCAAATCCTGTAATATAAGATTTTCCATCACTTAATGGAATTCAAGTTGAAGGTAGGGCCACGTAATGTGGTATAACATGCAGCAATACACCGGAACTCGCTCAGTACTCTTACTAACTGCCTGGCCAACGAAACTTAACAAGTAAACTTTAGGATCGATTTACAATAAATAAATAAAAGCAAATGCAAAGAAAGTTAAGCGTAACTTTATTATAACATACTGTTCAGATACGACTGAGAAAGTGATTAAAATTAATTCAACACAAATCAGGCTACGATTGCATGGAAAACTCACTAAGCAACTATATTTCTCCATATGCTTAGCAGTCAAATTGACTAGATACCATTTACAAACTGTTACACAGAATGTGTAAGCAATGTTGCATGAAACTGGACAATGCCAGGTCTTTTGCATTTGATAAAATAACAAAATATTGGAAAACATTGTTCTGATAATTAAAAATTGTCCGAGATTTTTGATAATTCTAAAACTCCTTAATTTGCCCCCAAACAACAATACTATACGTTTTAGAATTGTTTGTCAATTTATTCATTTCTTTTAATCACTACCAATGGAACTATTCACGCACATTTTTAATTTCCCTCGAAACTGACTAACCTCTGACAGTTTAAATACATACAACGAACAGTTTCTAAAAACGCTGAATTTTTATCCAATTCAAAATGAAGTAAATTGTCAAGACCTGGTTACATATTTGGCTCTGCACGCTAATCTGTAGAATTGTCTACAGATGTGTGATAAGGAATCAATAGTCATGAAAATAATACGCGAAAACAAAATGTTTTGGGTGAAAAAAAAGCATTTTATTGAAATTTAAAAATCTCAATTTTCATTGTTTGTTTTTTGGTGTAAAATGTTCCTGAAGAAAACAGAAGCATGAAACAGGTTCCATTTTTGGTGTGCACTGTATATTTAAACTTGTGCAAACTTTAATCTTATTGAAATACAGAAGGTATGGTCCTTAAATTATTTTGAGGAATATATATGTTTCCATATCATTTTGAAATAGTGCATGACATAAGCTCTATAGGCAAAACGAGCATGTTGTTTTATAACTTTGCTTCAGTAAATCATTTGTTCCCGTGGACTTAGGGACCAGGCAATATTTATCGGGGGGTTGGGATCGGTGCAAAATAGCATTTGGTACCTTTTTTGTCGCGACAAACCATGGAACGATACCTCTTTTTTTCGTTTGCTTGCCATGGGAAGTACCGTCTTTTTTATATAACAATTTTACTTGCACCGGTCCCAACCCCCCGATAAAAATTGCCTGGTCCCTTAAGTCAATGAACATTTTAACACATGTGAACCAACAATGGTATAAAGTGACTGCCACAATGTCCCTGTTATATAGTGATTTGCAAAGACTTTAAAGTAGCTATCCCGCTAACAATAGCCAAATGTTGCATCATATGTTCACCGTTTCTAAACCTACTGACGACGAGGTATATATATAACTTACATATTTTGAGAATCCAAACTCTATAGACACAATATAAGCGGTTTTAAGAAGCCAGGACAAAATGTCAAATTAAGAGTTACCAACTCATAATTCATTTTACGCATATTCGATCACTGGTATTTTGTAGTGTTATTTAGCCGTTATTTGGCGGGTTAGCTTTAACGTGTCCTTCGGTCAGCGAGAATCCGAATTAGCATCTATATACATTCTATCGATACTATCGTTTTATAGAAGGGCTCTTATACAGAAATGTGTTCTTTAAAAAAGATTTAGTTGTTGTGTAAGGTAGCACAAATATATTGTTAGAATTTGGGATGTTGATTGACGGAACGGTTTAGTAAGTAGGCAAAGAGGCATACACGTTACTTACAGCGGACGTTACCTACAGCGGGAATTCCAGGCAAACCCATCCATACATCCATCCATACATCTATACATACACGAATGTTTTATTGAATTTACTAGCATGTGACGTACCACGTAAAACGTGCCTTAGTTCTTACAATTTCCTTTATCAAAACAACTTTAGTATTCATAAACCAGTAGTCATCGTAAAATATTACAATGTATCATCACATTCGCAGACGCTCCATAACTCTGAGTCACACTTTTCATCATTCATCATGAAATCATCTCGTAGTTGTGCACAGTCTTCTTCCCCGTTCCAGTTGTCAGGTTGAGCATAACCCCAAAAGGTAACATTCACAAGTGATCCATCTAACCAGCGAAAGGAGCCCTCTACTTCACTGTCGCTGGCACCAATCCATAAAGGGCCTGCAGATATGTAACATAAACACATTAGAAACTCTCCCTGAACTTATGTATTATTGGAATACATACTCATCGTAATATATTTGTCTGTATAAATATAAATAAAATAGTGAAATTGTATGTGGAATATTGACCTCGATTGATATATTATATTAAAAATCAATCAAGGAATGTTGGTCTTAATGCGAAGCGAAGAGCGCTGGAGTATCTATTTTAGTTAGTAGTATACACGCTGGCTAAGAGATTATTATTATTTTTTTTTATAGCACTGTAAATGATAATTTTTCCACATTGTATTTTAACGAAATTACTCTATCATTGCTCTATCATTTAGTATCCCTTTTGGATCCAGAGTTTGTGAAATGTGTTCTGTTCAATGTATGCTTTTCTCTACTATATATATGTAAAAATATATGTGTGTTTTCCCCAACTGTATTTTCGTTTCTTCCTCACTTTTTTCCATACTCTGTAGACATTCGATATGAATGTTTTATTATTTGTCGGCCGTTTAAAACATTATTATGTGCATTTAAATATCCTAACATTGCTTTGTTTGCAATCAGTTGTATAATAGTGGGTCTAACACGCAAGTAATGCTGTCAAACATGTGGTCCATCCTTTCGAAATGTTAGGGAGTTGAAAACGTTTCATGGCAAAGCTTACTGACGGTATTTGACAATGTTTTATAATTCTCTAATGTCCCAACAAAAATCAGTTAATATAGAGAAAAACCTTTCAGAAAAGTAGTTTCACTGTAAAATATTTATTTTTAATCCGATTTTCAAAACTAGGGGATTTTTATTTACCTTTAAAAAGTTCAGTTTCAACTAGAAATGTCAGCTATCCGACTAACGCTGAAGCACACTCAGTGCATGTAATTTAACATTTTATTGAATGAAGACCTAGACGCAAGAAATCAAAATCAAAATTCTAAGTGTGACCTTAACCTTGTGGTCACAGGTGATTGGATATATGACAGAATGTTAGTGTACTTCCTTAGTATTCAACAAGTACAATTTTGAAGTTATACATGCAAGCAGTCTAAGAGTATTAGCAAAGATAGCACCTTAACCTTTTACTGAAAGCAGTTCTAACGTTAAACACACAAAAAACACTTACAGCGGACGTTGTGACATTGACCTTGTGGTCGCAGGTGATCGGAAATATGACGGATTGTTTTGTACGTCCTTAGTTATAAACAAAAAATATATAAAAATAATTTGTGAAAGCTTGTTGTGAATATGAGCAAACATGACGGACAGACGGACATCCGGACGAACGGACGGTCAAATCCAAAACAATATAGCCCCACCAAATGTTTGTCGGGGGCATAATAATGTATACTTTGTTTACGTATTTTAAAAATTGTTGCGCCCCAATAATAGCAATATACACACTTTTAGCGGATGGATCTTTGATAAGGATCAACGATTTTATGACGTTCAGTTCGCTTGTCGAGGTGATGTAAGCAAGATGCGCACCAATCTTTCCACAGTTGGCCTGCAAAATTAAAAACCACACTATATATACGAGTGTGAGTGTAAAAGTTCTAGTGTGACTGACACGAATAGCATGCTTATATATTAAAGAAACACGCACTAATCCACATTATACAGAATTGTTTACCAAATACAATTGATTTGTCGTTTATGTGCTTGTTTTTTTATTGATGTATGGCGGCCGTAAAAAGTCGTCTAGACTATAAATCAGTAGTGTTATTACTTACTGGTGCTTTGGGATAAGCAAGCCCTGCCTTTGTGGCTTTAAATTAGAATATCGCTTAAGCCGGTGCTAGGAGGCGTGAGAGGCGTTGCAATTTACATAACCTCTTATGAGCAGACTCAATAAAACCGAATCAGATACTTTTATCTCTTGTTTGTTGCTTCCAAGGGATCCCCTTTTCAGTATTTATCGACATTTACACCAGCGTTTATTTAGTGCTGTGTGGCGGCCGTAAAATGTCGCCCCGACTACATATCAGTAGTGTTATTACCTACTGGTCCTTTGGGATTATCAAGCCTAATCTTTGTGGCATTGAAGTAGCATATCGTTTAAACCCGTGCTAGGCGGCGTTAGAGTTGTTGCACATACATTACCTCTCATAAACTCAATAAAACAATCTGCTATTTTTATCTCTTGTTTGTGTTTGTTGCTTCCAAGGGATCCCCTTTTCAGTATTTATTGGTGTGTTTATATAAGGATATATAGAGTGTATATACTAACTCTAGCGGTTGTCCAGTTTGTAGAAACAGTTGATATAACATACGATGGGGTATCCACATTACATACGGACGTACACGTATCTAGAAACAAAATTTATTGAAATAGTAAAACGAAAAGATTTTTATACTAAGTTAAAATAGGACAAAAAGGCATGTAAAGTTAATTATTAAAAGGCCGGAAAAGTTGTAGAAGAAACACCATTAATGGAGAGCGATATACATTTTTATTTCAGCTCCTCCACAGATGTCAACTGCTAAAAGTCACACGTATCCCAAATAGACGAGACAGAAAATATGTACCCCAGTTACAAACTAAAAAACTGTGACACTGAAATAAATATATACGATAGTCGTCAATAAACACATTTATTTTAATTTTAAAAATAATCTGTGGATAAAAGGCCAATCGGAAGTTATAAAACATATACTGGGAACAATATTTCAGGGAACCTCATTCGGATTGATATGGTCATGGGCGGCTCTGTTATAATTCGGATATCTAATGAACGAGGATAGCAAACCAATAAATTCGTGCCTAATGCACGTGCAGATCATGCTGTTCAGGATGGCACATACTGGTTATTTGCACGTGCCTCTCAATGGTACAGCCACATGTCATACTGATGGTGTGAAACGTTCGAAAATGGTCGCAAGGGTAGTACATGAGCGAAAACGAAAGATTGCGTGCTATAGGCATGTTTGAGGCTGGCCAATCTCAAAATGCCATAACTAGACACTTTGGAAAATCAAAATGTGTCATTTCTAGACTGGTTAACCGATGTCAACAAACGGAGGGGGTCAATATTAGAGGTAATAGTGGAAGGCTAACCGCCGAAAGAGAACCACCCTGCAGGACCGTTACATCCGAACCACCGCTTTACGCAATAGGTCATTTCTGCACCAGAATTAAGGGATGACTTCAGAGCTGCCACGGGTATCCAATTGCCAAAGTCAACCATGCGCAACAGACTGAAAAGTGCGGGATTGAAATCGCGGCGTGCTTTCAAAGGAGTTTGTCTCACTAGAGCACACAAACACCATGTTCTCTGATGAATCGCGGTTCTGTGTACGCTTCACAGATGGGAGATTGCGTGTTTAGAGACGACGTGGTGAGCGTTACCATGCTGTGGCAGTCCAAGAGCATGATAGATACGGGGGTGGCAGCATCATCGTCTGGGCAGGCATAACCTACGACAACAGAACTGATTTAACACTGGTCCAAGGAAACATGACAGGTCAACGTTATGTGCATGAAACGTCGACTTTCTGAGGCAGCAAGGTGTTGCCCTGGCCCGCTAAGTCTCAAGACTTGTCCCCGATCAACATCTTTGATTCGCAACAAACGGCCCAGGGTGGATAATTTGCAACAGCTGAGGCAAGACACGGAGATGTCTTGAATGCATGGATGCACAGTGTAAATAAAGAAACCCCGCCATGATCTAATCTCTAACCAACAAGGCAGCATCAATAGGCAATATAAGTAAAACACAAATATGCTCGTGTAAATATAATACAAAAAAACAATAGGCTAGAAAGCCACAATGAAGGTACTCAGTGACTTGGCTGAAGCCAGAGCAGTAAGAAAATAAATCATTAAGGGCACGACAAGAAAGATCATGGACAAACATCAAACGCCACCGTCCCAATGGGCTTTAGGTAGGCGTCATCATAGGGTCCATAGCCTGTCCGGTCATCGTACAATTAAAGAGGAAAGCATAGTGGCGAGCTGTAAACGAGTCCACCACCAAGCATGCAGTACGTTGCAAAATGATAGGGTCATAACCTCTTTTGATAAACTTGTTAACAAGTTTAACAAAGATAGTATGAAAGTGATCATGACAAGAATATTACGAAGTTTATAAATCACATCACCATAGAAGTCAGGTTGTTATAGTTTCAGAACAGAATCGTTTTCTCTATATAAAACTATGTAAAACTGTGACCCCTGAGGCAGGGCCAAATTTGAACAAAACTTGGTAGAGGACCCATAAGCTGATAATAAATAAAAAATATTAAAGCTTGATCTCTTGTAGTTTCAAATTAGAAGATTTTTGAAATTCTTCCCTATAACTCTATGTAAAACTGATTCAACAAGGCCCCTAAGCTCCCAATTATAGAAAAATGAACCAAAGTTTCTTATGAGAAATAAGATAACTTTTTTATGATAAAAATCCGTATATGCCTCCAGTGAAATTTGAACCCACGACCCCTAGGGTTTCCAGTGTACATTACCAAATATTGAAAAAGGACAATAACTCCGATGTAACTGGTTCGATCTGGTTGGTTTTCAAACCCGTCCGAGTCTTGAGAAGAAGATTTTTTAAAGGTTTGACCATATATGGTAATGGCGGCCAACTCGGATGTCGCATTGACCGAATTTACATAACTTTGAAAGGCACTGACATTAGTATAATCCACGTGAAATTTGGTGGTTTCTGAGGAGATGTCGGTTACAAATGCCCTATATGAGTCTATGTAAAAACATGCAAAATCTCCATATACAGACTTGGGAACCCCTAAGCACAGCCCCTTTTGACCCTAGGATCTTCGTTTATAAAACAATTATAGTCTAGGAGTTGGCGATGATTTATTAATAAAAACTGTCAAAATCTGTTCAGCGTTCTTGTAAAGCAGGTTATTTTATTTGACCATATATGGTAATTGGATGTTGCATTGACCTAATTTGTACAATTTTAGATGGCATTGACCTCAGTATTGTCCACGTAACATTTGGTCAAAATTGGTTAAGCGGTTTCGGAGGAGATGGCGTTTACAATGCCAAACATGTAAAATATCCATAGATAAATAACTTGGTACACTGGCGGGGGAACAGCCATTGTTGACCCTTGGAAATTTATTTGTATAACTTTTGCAGTTTTGTAGTTGGCAATCATTTATAAATAAAAATTGTTAAAAACTGTTCAGCGGTCCTTGAGAAGAAGATTGTTTAAGGTTTTGACAATATATAGTAATTATAAAGGCGGCCATCTTGGATGGCGCATTGATATAAAATGTAAAATTTTGGAATAATTTGACCTCTGTATTATCCATGTGAAATTTGGTCAAAATTGTCCGAGGAAAAGTTGTTTAAGCAAGAGCTAACGGACGACGACGGACGACGGACGACGGACAAAAAGCGGTCACAATAGCTCACTTCGAGCCTCCGGCTCAGGTGAGCTAAAAAAGATACGGTTCACGGAAACCTATGCATCATAGTTAATTATATATATGCAATAAATACGCGGCACTTTTGAAAGGACTTTTAGAAATAGAGAAAACAAAAAGGCTGGGTCTTCTTTCAAGGAGCTGAAAATCCTATTTCAATAACATTTTTTGATGTGAAATCACTTCAGTTGGCCAAAAGCTTTGCATCTAATTTCGAGTTTGTCATTCCCTAGCTACATTCGACATGCATTGAATAATTTGTGTTTTAATGGAAACAAATGAGAACAATCGTGTAGGTATTATTTTTCGCAATTGCGTTATAAGACCGGCACCGTATAATGAGGTAAGAAGAGAGCGCATCTTTCATATATTAAGTCAAATATAAGGAGAGAGAGAGAGGTTTATACTTATAAAATATAAACGAGCATATATCACCCATATTGTATATACATTACAAAATAATATTTTTATTGTGGTATTTTCAAGTTCGTCTATTCATTTTATTTCAGAACCAAACGCAATATGACGCGAACGTCATCTTTATGGCTTCACAAACCCAAGCAAAAAGCAAGCAAAACCCCTACCCCTCCCACACCCCCAACCCCCCACATTTTTTTCCCATTTCATTTCTTAGTGGGACGTAGGAATTTTGCAGGGGTATAAATATAGAAAAATACAAAAACTTTGTTTTGGGTGTTTTGGCAGGTTTTATGGGAGCGCGCGCCGGTGTAAGGAAATATGACGACCCCCATAAAGTAATGACCGCACGGTCATTTTGCTATGTTGTAAAATGACCCCTGGTCAAAATTTCTATGTAATAGAATGACACCCCTGTCATAATTTGTTCTATTGTGGAATGACTCTTTCGAAAAAGCCCGTAATATTACAATCCCCTTACACGTAAAAATATGACCTCTGTAAAATATTGGCTCCTAGCAAATTATAGCTGCTTTACTTAAAACAAAACAGCCAACCTTTAGATATCATACAGTTTATATATGAATGATTCAAGGAAGAAATTCTTCGCGGTTTGCTATATCCCGGGTTAGACATTTCGGTACCGGAGTCATTCGTTTTGCATTATCTTGACCATTCATGCTAAACCGAGAATTCGTATTGAACATTGGAAAACATGAATGACTCCGGTACCGATGTCTAACCCTTAGGCTTTGTTACACCCTAATTAGTTATAGACAAGTTTTATTTTTGTTTTGACGAAGTCGGAGGGATATAGTTTTGACGTTCGTCGTCCGTCCTTTCGTCCCTTGCACTTTTAGTATCCGCTGTATAAGAAGAGAAATATAAAAAGATCGGACAGGGAAAGTAGCATTCAAGGAAGACAAAACACAGAAACAAACACGCAAACAGACAAACAAGAAGGCAAAAGCAATAATAAATGCAAACGACATCACAAACACAAAAAGGGTTGACAATAGGGCTACCGCCTTGGAACGGTCAGTGGCAAAGTAGGCCACTGGGGGTTTAAACCGGTTCTAGGGTGCACCAAACCTCACACTTACCCTACTGTCATCCCATTAAAACAGGACAGTGTAAATAAAGAAATCCCCGCCATGATCTAATCTCTTACCAACAAGGCAGCATCAATAGGCAATATAAGTAAAACACAAATATGCTCGTGTAAATATAATACAAAAAAACAATAGCCTAGAAAGCCACAATGAAGGTACTCAATGACTTTGCAGAAGCCAGAGCAGTAAGAGAATAAACCATTAAGGGCACGACAAGAAAGATCATGGACAAACATGAAACGCCACCGTCCCAATGGGCTTTAGGTAGGCGTCATCATAGGACCCACAGCCTGTCCGGTCATCGTACAATTAAAGAGGAAAGCATAGTGGCGAACTGTAAAAGGATCCACCACCAAGCATGCAGTACGTTGCAAAATGATAGGGTCATAACCTCTTTTGATAAACTTTTTAACAAGTTTAACAAAGATAGTACGAAAGTGATCATGACCTAGAATCTTACGAAGTTTATCAATCACATCACCATAGAAGTCAGGTTGTGATAGTCCTTATCGCACTTTCACATGCATGGACGGATTTTAAAATGAATTGGTACATAAACTCATCTCATGTGCAGAGCCCAACACCCCGATATGTTTCTGATTTGAGAGAACGTGGCAGGAAACTAGCGAGAAGTATTTTGTGTCGCTCTGGATTTTTCTAATATCATTCAATATACACGAATATTGTAATGGAATTTTGTAAGAAAATATACTTTAGTAGTATATAGTGTTGTACGTGAATGTGTGATTAAATGGATACAAAACAAAGGAATACACGTAAGAAAAGCAGTGAAGATAAATTGAATGGAACGTTCAGCAAAGCGGCAAAACATGGCGGGCCATCGTGCATGGATAAGCTATGACACGCTTTACATCAACGGAAAGCCGATCAAGGGCGACTAGGACAACGACGAGGTTGGACTTAAAGTGACTGTTTGGAATTGTAATGGTTTGTCTTAGAGTAAGAGACAAAATGCAGAGTTTGTAAACATTTTAAAGCAAAGCGACGTAATTACCTGAACGCCATCTGTAGTACTGATACCCTATCCCAATTGAGTATTGATACTACTAGACCCTACGTTATTGAGTATTGATACTCTCTTCACATTGAGTATTGATACTACTAGACCATGCGTTATTGAGTATTGATACTCTCTTCACATTGAGTATTGATATCCCCTTCCATTTGAGTATTAATACACCCTTATAAATGAGTATGGATTACCGCCTCCCGATTGAGTTATGATACCCACTCTCGATGGAGTATTGATACCCACTCCTTACTGAATATTGATACCCTCTCCCGACTGAGTGTTAATATACTCTCCTCACTAAGTATGGATACCCACTCTCGAATAATTATTGATACCTCCTCCCGACTGAGTTTTGATACACCCTCCCCATTGAGTATTGATTTGCCCTCTCTAATGAGTATTGCTACTAATTACACATTCAGTATCGATGAGTATCGATACTCTCTCCCCAATGAGTTTGAAAACCCCTCCTCATCGAGTATTTATACCCGTCACTATTGAGTATTGATACCACACACTATTGAGTTTAGATAAACCTCCCAACCCCATTGAGTATTGATACCCCACCACATTGAGTATTGATGCCCTCCCCATTTAATGATACCGCCTCCACACAGTCTACAGTGAGTACCTACAAAATCTCTCCATCGAGTATTTTAGCATACTTCAGAAAATTAAGGGCCATAACTCTGGTGTAAATAGTCCGATCTGGCTGTTTTTTTAACTCGTCTAAGCTTTCATTGATTTCAACAATTTGGTAGAGACTGGTAAAGATCGGATGAAAATGAAGACCCTATCGTGTTAACGACGCAACATATTGCAATTTTAACTAAATCAAGGGCCATAACTCCAGTGTTACTGGTCCGAAAATTCTGGTTTTCGAACTCCTTCGAGCTTTCATTGATATCAACAATCTGGTGGGGTTTGAAAAAGATCGGATGAAAAATGAAGGCCCTGTCGTATTAAAAATGCAAAAGTGAACGGACGGACGGACGACGGGCGGACGGACGGACGACGAACGACGGACAACTCGCCTTCTCAGAAGCTCTGCAGGACTTCGACCAGTAGAGCTAAAAACCGCAATGTGATAATGATAAACTTGCAGACCATAAACCGATTTAAGTACCGTCTTTAATAATATAAGACTTAATAAGCTGTTAAAAGAGTTTGCAAAACAGTTTTAAATTTCTCAAAGGTCCCTATTTTATGTAAGAATTTTCATCCATATTACTTTGCTCGCTTTTATTCGAGAAATTACGATCTAACCTTCCATTGTGTAATACGCCGTTGTGGGCATCTCTTGGAGCCCGACAATGTTGACAGCAAACTCGCCATGTGTCTGACATAATGACGTGTTCTCTACAAAGAAAAACGACGAACACTGACTGTCATTGGTGCACTTCCTGGAACAGTCAGTGACATTCCTTGTTGAGGATTTGTACAGGAAACCCGTGAGAGGTAAATATCCATCCAATCTTGAGTTCTTTTTTAACTGTCCCGGGCGGCTCGAGGCACTGCTGACAGCTGTAATTTAACAATTCTAGGAATCAGTTGTTTTAACGTATGTTCGTAGATTTAATTTTCTTTTTGGCCAAAATGCATGTTTTAACAAAAGGAGGGTTAACTCCCTTATGTACTGAACTTTTCAAACACATCTTTGTTTGCACTATTGTTGGCGATCTATCTAATTATTCTTAACACATCTTTAATTGTTTCCTATTTTCCTGTCTAGACAATCAGCATCAACATCAGCGGACGTTTCGTTTTTTGTTGAGCATACATGTGGTTCACTCGCTTACTGTGATAACTGCAACATCTAAAAACAGAAACGTGTCGCGGTGAAATGAGTATCGTTAATAGGACCGATACAGATCATAGGTGCCAGGTTGCTATCAAGAAAAGCTCTGTAAAATAGTTTGACTAATGACACAAACTATTCGAAAAACTACGTGAGAAGTTCTGAAAAAGTCGAAAATGTTCTATTTCTATAAATTATATTACATGCAAGGTATGACAGCTGCCATATTAGCCGGGGCGGAAGTGCGTAATTTTCCCATAATTCATATACTGTTTACATCTGCATTCGTAACTGTCATTGCAGGGAATCAGACTCAACTAGAATTGAATAATGGTAACTACATAAATCAGCGTAACGTTGTATAATCGGGTACCATTACATTATTACGCAATTCCGCCCGGCTAAAATGGCAGCTGTCATACCTTGTGTTTAATATAGTTTGTTTGTCACAAAATGTCACGGGTAGAGCGTATTGGTCGTAGACAGCTCTTGTAAACACCTGTTAGTTACACCCTAATCCATTGTTTAGTTGATCCAAATTCACAATGTTCATGATATATTCAGGTAACACGGAAAACCGTGCACATTTTAAGTGGTCGCCATAGGTCGTCCGGAAGGGCCATTTAATAAGTTTAGTTTTGTGCTAATGCATGTAAAAGTATAGGCCTATCTCCTTGCAAGGCAAACTTGTGTAAGGGTCCTTTCCTGTAGAATTTAATACTGCGAATTTAGCCACGTATGTCACGGACTAAACAGGGGAAATAATGGTTTGAGCGTCACGTTTGCTATAAAATCCATTGTCTTCTAGTTCTGGCCGGGATTGCTTGATAGTTGCTTTGTTTGGAGCAGGAGTTGGACGGCAAAATTCCCCATCAATATGTGGTCAGTATTTATTTTATTAACTTTTATCGTACATTTGTTCAGTGGGCGGCGCCATCTTGGTTGGCGGTTACGACATCCGGTTAGCTTTATGTTTCTCAAACACTTACTTGAGACTAGCATGATTTTGAAGTTACTTTATTAGATGTAATTATTGTAACTGGTCACTAATTGTAAAACAATATTAATTTGATAACGTTGTATAATAGGTACATTGAATTGATAACATTGTATATTAGTTGTATTAGTTAACAATGAGATGAGTGAGTATACATGTTAGACGCGTATACATAACGTTGTATAATATGGGCATTAGTTGACATACATGTGTGCATGCATAACTCAGTGAGTGTAATATACGAGTGATTTGATAACGTTGTATATTACATGTATTAGAGGCATTGGTTAACAGCGACGTACATGGCGTATACATGGCGTTGTAGAATATGTATAAATTGCTACTCATCATTAGTACAGCTTACATATATTTATTAAATAATGATTTGTTTGGGTAATGATAATTATGCAAGATTATGTTTATCGACCGACATCTAAAACGTATGTATAATTACAACCTAAGCCATCCAGGTTTGGATATAAGCCTCCCGGAGTGGAGCTAATCCTTTAGGGTGTGTAAGCCCTTTAGGTGATTCGACACTAGAATCAACATATAACGTTTACGAGCGGTGAAGACGGTCCCCGTACCTGTACAACATGGCCAGGTTATAGAATCGACAACACCCGGGACACGAGGTGGGCCCGTTATAAGTCCTCACTTGAGGAACATCACCCACAACCTCAGTGGAGGTTAATTATCATACATATCGCGTCATCAACCCTTACAGAAGGCATTTGTTGACAATCACTCATTGGATTCGCGCATCATCATCGTCATGAGCTCTCGCGCATCACAGTTATTGCGCTAGATCATAGTTCGTGTGAACATCAATATTGTTATAACTTTAGTGTCGTATATAGTCACTCGACACATTCAGTAATTGTAATAATACTAAGAACGTCTTAAACGTTCATGAGAAGAGTCTTTTCATATTTCATCTGTGTATTCGCTTGTTTTTTTTGTTGATAATTGTATATATATTTAACATATTTTAAAAATTGCAATAAACTTATGTAAATGCTTTCACCGTCATTGATTCTTTCCTGAATTAGCCCCAACCACTAGGGTCATCTTGCGACATTGTTGACACAATTTTCGACTTTTTGGGGAGGCTTTTCAGAATTTCTCAAGTAGTTTTTCTGATAGATTGTGCCTTGATCAAACTGTTTTACAGAGTTTTTCTTGATATCAACCTGGGACCTATGATACAGACCATTGCTGTTATCAAAATATGTATAATAATTTATCTTGTTTTGTATATTTAAATGAAGTTTCTGTACTTTCTATTTTATTGTAAATGACGTTTCATAATGTCTCTTGAATTGTATATTTAAATGTTGTTTTATAATTTCATTTGTATTTAAGAAATAAAATATTTCCAGCGGGTTTATATTGTCCCAGACAAAAACCTGGTGGACGGGACTTGAAGACCATCGATACCAAGGGCCGTAGACCCAGGTTTTGATCTCGCACAATATTAACCCGCTGGAAATATTTTATTTCTTATCTGACATGGATTGTTATGTATATACATTTTCGAGAAATTGATCATAAACCAAACACATTCTCATAACTTACATTGTACGTCCATCTCTCAGCACCAAACGAAGAAAATATACAGCTTTATCGTGTTTCTAACAAGTTCTATGTGTTGTTTGAACGTAACATTGCCTTAAACTAACGTAATCGTTGTTTCGGATGTTTTCCGACGTTGAAAAATCGTTTAAAATGACGTTCTAATGGTTGGAGGACGTGACGTCAGAAGCTTTTATAGCTTTTTCAAAAATTGCTCAATAGCCAATCAGCATTGAGTATTGTTATAAACCATGTAAGAGTGTATATTTAAATGAACTTTTGTAATTTCTCTTGTATTGTATATTTAAATAAACTTTTGTAAGTTCTCTTGTATTGTATATGTTAATGAAGTTTTATAATTTCTCTTCAATTGTATATTTAAATGTTATTTTCTAATTTCTCTTATATTGTATATCTAAATGAAGTTTTGTAATTTCTCTTAAATTATATATTTAAATGAAGTTTTTATTGACATCCGCCGTAAAATGTCGCCCCGACATCAAATCAGTAGTGTTATTATTACATGATCCTTTGGGATCATCAATCTCATTAAGTAGAATATCGCTTAAGGCGGTGCTAGGAGGCGTAAGAGGTGTTGCATTTTATAATTACCTCTCATGAACAGACCCAATAAAACCGAGTCTGCTACTTGTATCTCTTGTTTGTGTTTGTTGCTTCCATGGGATCACCTTTTCTGTATTTATTCGCATTCACACTAGCGTTTGTTTAGTGGTGTATGGCGGCCGTAAAAAGTCGCCCCGACTACAAATCAGTAGTGTTATTATTTACTGGTCCTTTGGGATCATCAAGCTCATTCTGTGTAGCTTTAAAGTAGGATATCGCCTTAAAAATAGGGTCGGCCGGACGACCAGAAACGTTTTTATTTGGCCTTATTAATGCTTTATGTATTATATGCATAATAATTTCATATCATTCGCCTTTTAACCGTTAGAACGTCATTTTAAACGATTTAATCGACAGAAAAACATCCAAAACAACGATTACGTTAGTTTAAAGCAACGTTATGTTCAAACAACAATTGTTAAAAACAGGATAAAACTGTATATTTTCTGCGTTTTGCGCTGAGAGATGGACATACAATGTACGTTTTGAGAATGTGTTAATATTATGTTCAATCTCTCGAGATTGTGTGTATTAAATACATAAAACTCCATGTGAAAGAAGAATTGAATATTTCCAACGGGTTTATATTGTCTTAGAGCAATACATGGTGGGCGGGACATGAATAGCATCGATACCAATTGGCCGTAGGAGGTACGTACAATAAAGTTTTATAATTTCTCTTGTATTTATGTTTAAATGAAGTTTCATAATTTCTCTTGTTTTGTATATTAAAATAAAGTTTTATATGTTCTCTACTATTGTAATGACCTACGATGCCATTGCGTTTGGACGCTGTGGTTTCTGTAGGACCCTATATCTCACTTTTATAATTTCTCTACTATAGTACATAAAAACGAAGTTTTATAATTTCTTTTGTATTGTATATTCTACTAGAAATCTTATTTTCAATTATAATAGGATCGTTTCTGATCTTGAGATCGAGACATCTACTCCTACTAATTGAGATTGTCAAAATTCTAAATTTTGTTACGAACCTGCCGGTCACATTCTTACTGGTAATCTTGATTTAACTGAGGATAAGATGATTCGGCATTTAATTGCCAAAAGGCGTAAGTATCGCCTTCCATTAACATACTATTTTCCATCTGATATTGATTTTAATGCCTGTCGCAATGAAATTAACGGATTTCTGTACAAAGTGGTGTAAGCGAGAAAAAGCAGATAAACATTCACTTACTGCTTGGATTAAAACTACTGTATTTAAAACTATTTCAGAAATTGATGAATTACGTATTTTATTTTACGAATCAAATCCATTCCTGCTTCCACGGCCTTCTACTTACAATTTACGACACCTTAAGAAGGGTATTCAGAATTTACATACTAAATTTGCTCTAGTTCCAGCAGACAAAACTTCCAACAATATAATTATTGTCTGACGACTACATTATATCAATACTTTGAATGCTGTGATAGCGAGGATTTCTGCTTATCTAACTACACCTTTGCTGGAGTCGGACACTGTTTCCCAGCATGTGACCTTTATGGAGACTATAAAGGTTTCTGTAGTTAATAAGCAGACGAAGCTCCCTACAATGTACTGGATACCCAAACTTCACAAAATTCCTTACAAAGCACGTTTTATCGCTAATTCTAGTTCATGTACCACGACCAATATATCAAAACTATTGACTTCCTGAATTTCCGCGATTAGAGAACATATTGTAAAATATTGCGGAAAGGCCTTTGAGAACTCAGGAATCAATCTGTTTTGGTCTATCAAAAACTCTGGAGAAGTTCTTGACAAACTACGGTGTAAGCATTTTCATGCCTCTTCTCTAAGCACCTACGACTTTTCTACACTGTATACTACCACATAATCTTATCAAAGAAAAATTGCTTCAGCTTAACCAGTGCTTCATTTAGTGTTGTATATTGGTTGCCTAAAATAGTGCGTCATGCTCTCCGCTGAAAACGTAATACACGTTGTATGTTAGTTTTCTTTGTATAATCCCATATTATATTACAATAATTTAGATGAGGTTGAACATATGCCTTCTTGAGCGACGTTCTGGCTTCAGTTAGTCTGTTTAATCTCCCCGTAAATGATGTGTAGCTTTGTATATTGGTTTCGTGCATTTTCATTGACGAATAGTTGATAGTTAGTAGTTAATAGTTAACTATTGGTTAACTATTATATACTGTAGAAGAGAAACAATAAAATAAGTTCCAGTCAGATATATCAGTAGTGCCGAGTTTTACTACATCATATTGTCTAACAGTTTTAAATCATAAACGAAAACATGCACATCCTTTGAAAAACCCTCTGCTATGCGGCTGAAACATCCTGAAAATAATAAATACAAATAAAACAATGTACTGCTGTTTTATTGAATAAAAGTATATTTTTCTATTTATATATCTGATATAATATATTTCTGATAATGTACGAAAATTAATATAAGCTTTTAAAATGGTTAACTTTAATATAAAAGTGGTTACATTAGATGCAGATCGCTTCCATGAACATATGTTTATATATTTGTTTAATTAAGTGTAAATAGGATATATTAAAGCCCCGTATTCAATTCAGTTTTATTTAGTTTACTGAGTTAAAAACTGCTGTTACATCGTCCATGCTACCCCCGCTTAGAGATTTCATTTTCCTTTGTAAAAGGTGTTCCACAACTTACACATTAAACATATACTTTCAGATTAGAGGCTTTATAAAGACAGTTAATGAGTAGCTTGCTGTATTTTCTCTTCATATGCCACGAATAATTCATTTGCATGTAGCAATTTGTTCCCATGTTATTTGTTATGTTAAGTACCTGCGGTTATTGATAATTGGCTGCGGTTTTTGATAATTGGCTACATAATGCCATACAGTATGTGTAAATTCTGAAAAACATAGATTTTTCTTTGACGGAAAATCCGTTAGTTTTAAATTACAAAAATAAATACAAAACTGCAGACAAACGTTGTATGAACATATCGCTTAGTTCTAGCTCGTTGTGAACTACTGACTCCTAATATGTGTTATATATACACAGTTTCAGCATGTGGTCAGGACGATTGGTTAAATAGAACAATCGTCATACGATATTTCTCCGAATAGCAGAGTTAACAACTAAATATGCCGTTTGATTATATAATGTTTTCGTGCTAGACGATACCAGTGAGAGAACTGTAGTAATCACGACCAATCATTCGTAAATGGAGGGGTTGGGAGTGAGTGGGGTAGTCGGGCAGGAACTCCGAATATTAAGGATCCCAACGCTAACTCCATTATATATTATTCCGATAATATATAAAAGGTTACTATGAACCGTTTTAAGTATTATTTTTTTCATGAACCAGTTGTAGGATTTAAGCTTTTTTTAAGTCCAGTTAAAACGAAGTATTCGTGAACATACCTTTCCCGCGGTCTCCTCCTAATATCCACCTTTCCTTCGCTGACAGCAATATCCTCGCCAGCCAGAAATAATCGATCGGTAGCAGTAATAATTCCATCCAAGATATTTACAACCGAAATCATTTTTACACGATCCCATTCCATTTGAACCGCCGGGGCATCTTTTTCTCCGTATACCTTAAATGTATAGACATGGTGAAAATGCATCGGTACGTGTCAGAGGCAAAACGATTCAGTAACTTATTTGTATACAATAAGCATATAGTTTCTGCGTCACGTGGTCCAATTTATTCCATTTCAATAAGTCAATATAAGGATTGCTCTCTGAAAGACAATTTATAATCACTAAATATATTATTACCTTACTGGAAACTCTAAATAACGTTGAGCCATAACGTCAATAACTTTTTGAAGATGTTGAAATCATTTGGATTTTGACATAAATATTATAATTGGCGGCGCGCCAGAAGCGCGCTGTCTATATTGGGATTGTTTTTTATGCTGCATATGGACGAGCACGTGACTTGTTGTTGTTGTTGTTTGTTGTTTGTTGTTGTTGTAAAAATGTTGGTGATAAAAGACTGGCCAAAATATTTGGGGTAAAAGACTGGCCATAAGATTGTGTTGTTGTATTGAAATTGCTGTATTGAAATTTGCGCTATGTCATAGGTCCATATAACAGCTACAACTTTGAAACGTTATACAGTTGTTGTTCTACATCATAATATGACCCAGCATATCAGGTTTCATAACTCTGTGCTGCTTCCTGCAAAAGCTATGCCCCTTTTTGAACTTAGTATATTGATTAAGTTTTCCGTTCAGGTCCACTTTTTAACCAGTTTATTTTTGGAAAAAATACGACTTATTGTCATCCCTTGATCGGCGTCTGCGTGTTTGGTTATGTTTCATGTTAATGTGCACTTCTTTCAGTAACTATAACAGATACAGCTTTGAAACTTTGCTTGAGCATGCTATTTCCTGACGCAGGCCATGCAATATTGGTTTTCACTCAGGAAAATCTCATGATCAGCCAGCCCTACGTGGCACACACCTATGACAAAATTTACTGTCAAACATTCAAAAAACCAAACTGTGTAATATCTTACCACTACAAACCACTTCTTCCAAATATATGTCCACCTACCCCAGCCATTTGTCACATTTCACTGATCATATCAGCTTCTTTTTTGATGTTTTTCTTTACTTAATTCAAACTACCTCAATATTCTAAAAATGTTCATGACATTCCAGAAATATATATCATCAGCAAATAATGCAACCACTTAAATATGTTTTCATAACTTAAGTATGTGCCTTTGTTCTCAAGTTACTATTGCTTACTGTTGCCATATAACTGTTTATACTTTTTAAAATATTTCTGCACTTTTTTTATATAATAAAAAATTGCAAATAAATACACATGTTTGTTTCCTCCTTTTGAAAACATTCTGCGCCGCCCTGATGCTTTGCGTCAGTTTCTTCTTGTACACTAGTGTAATTAATACGCATGTGACGGCCAAATCATCACTCGGTCCGTATAGCTCGATATGCAATCGGAATTTTTTCGTAAATCTCCGAAACCGGTAATGGTTACAGAGATCGACGAGGCAGTTTCGACTCTTTGGTGTTGTACGGAGAAGACCGAAGTAACACATATAGTCAATGCATGCGTAGTATTGCGTACGTCATGTGACATTTTAGGAGTTATGCAAACAAACGACTCTCACATTCGTGCCTATTTATAGTTGAATTAATTATATTCATTTGACGAAACTGATATGAAAAACACTGAACAAACACATGCGAATAAATTCTAACATTACATGATTTTGTTTATTTGTAATATTATAAAGGCACGAATATAAGTCCTACATTTATAAATTGGCATTATTCTTAATATATAGTGTTTTCAACACCAATTACAATATTCCATTTGTTGATTTATAAAAACTTTAATCAACATTTCTCTGCTGATGTTGATGTATATTTATATAGATTTTATTACGATTAAACAATCCTTCAGCATATCTGGAGATTCGATTATTCCATTTAATCCAGAACGACTAATACAACGGATACATCCTTGAGTGCTACTTTTCTTGTTCGATTTTTATATCTACTTTTACATGAGTGACTGTGTATTATTGATTTTAATAACGAGTTGGATAAAATGATAGGATAAGAGGCTCCGCCGAGTATTCTATCTTTTTATCCAACGAGTTTATTAAAGTCAATAATACACACACACACACACACACACACACACACACTTTAAAAAATGTAGATATAATATAAAAATCGAACCCGAAATTATTCAAGTACGACATTTAACCACAAACACACACAGAAACAAAGAACAACTATAATATAAAGATGAATAAAAGGCATGATAAGACATCACAAACACATAAGGATTGACCAATAGGGCTACGGCCTTGGAACGGTCAGGTTTGGGAAGGGCCTAATGTTGTTAGAACTTGTGGCCCAACCCGTTTGCATATTATATGGCAAAATAATATGTTTAAATCAACGGTCAGTGGCTAATAAAGGCCGCTGGGGTTTAAACAAGCTTCTATGGTGAACCAAAACTCGCTCTCACCCTATTGTCATCCAAATAAACGAGACAGTTACGAATGTAAGATTCTATTTATCACATAATACACCTTTGACCTGGTAGTTTCACTTTATGTAGTCAATTTACCCTATATATTGCAGCAATATGTAAGAGAAATCATGACGTCATTTTGTTGTTTTCATGACGTCAGCTATGTTACGCGGCTGCAACGCGTCGTTCTACAAATAATGCGACACCTTAAACTAAATTTAACATTACTAACATGCATTTTATAAAGTAAGATTTCAAATAAGGATAAATATTTAAGGTGTCTGATGGTTTACTGTATACAAACACAGTGATTCGGTCCTCATTTGCCTCGGTAGGTTATGGCTTTATTACACTCCCAGAAGCCTCGTTATGTGATAAAATTGTTTTCTGTGCATATTAGCAAAATTCTAAGAAGCAGAGATTGGGCCCATTTGTTTAGATACTAGGAAATACTAAAACTTCACGTATGCACTTTAGTGTGTAACTGTAGATAAAAATATTGAAAAGTGGACCCTAGAAAGCAACAAACACAAACAAGTGATAAAAATAGCAGACTCGGTTTTATTGAGTCTGTTCATGAGAGGTGATGTAAAGTGCAACACCTCTCACGCCTCCTAGCACCGGCCTGAGCGATATTCTGCTTTAAATTCACGAAGCGATATTCTACTTTAAAGCCACAAAGAATGGGCTTGGTGATCTCTAAGGACAAGTAAGTAATAACACTACTGATTTGTAGTCGGGACACTTTTTACGGCCGCCACATAGCACTAAACAAACGTTAATGTGAATGACAATTATTTAACCAAAAGTCTGAAAATGGTATCAATTTAAAGACAATACTATTGTAAATGTAGTGGTATCTTCAAAATATTTATATACTTAATACAAATGTCATAAAACATCATTTTAACAATCCGTGTATGTCATATGTATGCTACTTCCTGTTGATGTAGTAGTTTTCCTGATATGTGTTACTGTAGTATGTAATAATCATTTTTCCTTACTTGAGTAGTATGCATCTGGTCTCAAGTTAAAAAGAATAATAGCATGTGTGCAGTGGAAGTATTATAATATTTCTGCCTTAAACATGTTCAAAACAATAAGAGAAGTTGAAGAACGAGATTTTTCAATTTGACCTTGTGCCATACGAAATTATGTGAGATTTTATTAAATGCCCAATCTCTACTTCTTTGATCTCTGATAATAAAAACCAGCGACCGTTATTGCCACTGGCTGTTTCAGGGATATACCCCTGTTTTCAACCAGTTTATGTTTGCGATGTATCAGTCTTTAAAGTGTTCCTTCAATCGTACATGTAATGGAACATATAGCCAATGTCTCAGCTGTTAAAATGTGCGTTTTGGACGACTACATTCCACGTTAAACTTTTCAATCGTCTTCTACATAAATGAAAGAGCAAATTGTCGCGGCCAGCCTTACGTTTCTATGTAGCTTTCTTCTGACACAGGCTTTCTTTGAGTTCATTACAAACAATTTGATACAATGTCTGAAACCGAAATGTGTAGTAATTATATTAATAGTATTCAGAGTGGAGAAAAGTGGGTTATTTATTGTCATATGTATCATCAAGTTTCTTAAAGCTCTTAAAAATGTATGTGGATAGATTTTTTATTGTTTTAGTCGTTTCTGAAGAGAGAAGCTCAATAAATTTAGGAACATTTGGTCGTTTCCAATAAAATGTATGTACAAGATCACATCTAAATTCACAATATAAAGGACATTTCAATACAAAATGGATATACATGTACCCTTTAGTGAAAAACATGGGAATGGAATTCAGGATATCTACTGTGACAACTATAAGTTATTTAGCAGTAATTTCCTTTATGATAAATTGTATAAACATTTCCTGTATGATTAAATTTTTAATAGAGAGCAGAGAGGTTCTTCTAAATTGTATGAGGTGGTAAAAATAACACCGTTATGTATGTCTAAAATGTACATTCACTTGATATTTGAAATTAAACGTTAAAAACAAAACAAAAATCATTTTGATGCAACGAACTCTTTTGGGCCGCTAGTCAGACTACTATTCCCTTGACCAAGTAAGGAGATTTACATATCGGCCCTGAGTGAACTTACTATTTTAAATTCAAAGTTAGCGAATTATTAAAGTGAACCGTGTATTCATAATGTTCCATTGCCCAAATTTTAAGAACCCTAACTTTCACTATGTGGTAACAATTGTTTTACTCCGTGCTCTAGTAAAAAAACAATGTTTGGCAGAGTGAAAATATAACATTTTTTCATGATTCGATTTTGAAAGATACATAATATTGAATCAGTTTGCATAACTGTGCATGCAATATGCATGCTTTCAAAAATAATCACACAGTAAATACCTTAATTGTAACAGAACAATTGGTTGAACATCTAGGGTATCACCTACCAGAATGTAGCGGTGTGTCACATTTCTGAAAACTGATTGATCAGTTTATTGATGATGTTTTTTTCAGAATTATGAATTGTTCAAGAAGATATTTTTAGTTGACAACATTATATTAAAATATATTCTAACACGATCTGCGCAGTCTTTCATATACACAAAGAAGAAAGACAACTGTATGATATTTTACGGTAAAATACGGCTGTTCCATTAATTCCCCGCGTATGTTTCATCCGTTGGAAGCGCCACGTTACATGACGTCACTTTTTAAACCGTTAACGTCGGAAAACGAAAGTAAATAAACATTTTGGTAAATATACGCCACGAAGACAAACTCAAAACACATAACATTAATAAGCATCTTGAACAAGCTGAGAATGTTTGACGTTATACAGCGCAAGCTATATGAAGTAATCAATGAATAATTGTTTATCACTTGACTACAAGTGATTTAAACATATTGTACCGCGCAGAATTTGAAGTACGTGGGCGACCACTGGAACAGCCTGTAAACACAGCAGCCTGATTACCTTGACCTCCTAGCTAATATAGAGCCCCACAATAGCGTAAACAATGGGGTTTGTGTCGTGTTAGAATCGAAATAATAAATACGTACCTGTATTTTATCGGTAACTAAAATACAGTTAGTCGTTTGGATGCGGTTAGTTCAGTCATTCGTGTTAACGCACTCGTGATTTAAATACTACGCATCCGATATTCTACTCTATTGTTTATTTTTAGTCGACCATCTCGAACACTGCCAATTGGAAATATTCCAACTCCTAACTGTATTTTATTCACCGATAAAATACAGATAGGCATTTATTATTTCTTAATTTAACACTTACCCGATACTGTCAGTGAACACACAACCAACAACAATAACACTAGTCTCAGATTCGCCATGGTTATCCAGGTACGTGTTAAGCAGTGGGTGAAAACGCAGTTACTAGCTTTGTCTTTTATAGGCAAACCTCTAACCGCACAACAAATGTTATTGCGAAACAACGCCTGTCATAACCAATTAATTAGATGTACCATTGGAGTATTTATTATAAAATAAAAATCGTACATGCAGCATACACGCAATTTCACTTATAAAACCGGATGAAACAGCGAGAAATGCACTTTATAAATGTAAATAACAAATTGAAGATGTCATTATTAATTAAGAGAATTAATTAACTCATTTGCTAATTATCACTTTTGAAATGCCACGTTACAACATTCCCATTGGGTGAAATTATGTTTATTATTTTGTTTGTTTTAAGATCCTGTTTGATAACGGATGTGTTCTGTTTTTAAATTAAAGTTGCATTAGCCGTAACTTTTAGCTGAGGAAGCATACACTAATTAAGTTGACAAACACAACACAACTAGCATTATTGAAAATTTACTAAATGGAAACGTGATGTTTTGACGGAATTCAATAGCGTTAATAGAAATGTACCATTTCGCGGGATTGAGCTACAAGCCCACACTAAACTTATACTTGCAGGTAATACGGACTCGCTCCCGATAGAGCTATACGGGATAGTTATGGGATGCAATATGTACTGAAGTGAACACGGTATGCGCTATTGGATATCACGTGAGAAACACAACAGTAAACAAGATGCTCAAGTATTGCAGAGCCATCCACATCCCATACCGGGCATTTCTTTAGCAACATTGACCTTGACCATAAATGCAATCCCAAACTTGCTTTTCATATAAGCCACCTAGTTTCTGGCCAATATCTCATTCCTAAGTAAAGTTAATGAGCAGAAACAGTTTTTATGCCCCCGGCATTCGAGAATCCCGAAAGGGGCATTAAGTGTTACCCCTGTCTGTCCGTCCGTCCGTCCGTCCCTTCCGTCCTTCCGTCCCTTTCGTTCCTCCCGTCCGTTTATCCGAATTGGTTTCCGCTCAATAAAAAGATCCACATTTGTAATTAATATTTGGTGTGTAGCTGTGTAATAAAATACAGGTCAAGTTCGCAATAGGTCAACGTTACTCATTTTATGCAGGAGTTGTGGCCCCTTTTCGACTTAATTTTCTGCAACAAATTAGTTTCCGCTCAATAACCTTTGAAAGGGTCCACATTTGTTATTACTATTTGGTGTGTAGCTGTGTTATTATAAAATACAGGTCAAGTTGGATTTCGGTCAACGTTAATCATTTTATGCAGGAGTTGTGGCCCCTTTTCGACTTAATTTTCTGCAACAAATTGGTTTCCGCTCAATAACTTTTGAAAGGGTCCATGTTTGTAATTAATATTTGGTGTGTAGCTGTGTAATTATAAAATACAGGTTAAGTTCGATTTCGGGTAATGTTGCTCATTTTATGCAGGAGTTGTGGGACTTTTCGACTTAAATTGTTGCAACAAATTGGTTTCCGCTCAATAACTTTTGAAAGGGTCTATGTTTGTTATTAATATTTGGTGTGTAGCTGTGTAATTATAAAATACTGGTCAAGTTCGATTTCGGTCAACGTTATCAATTTATGCAGGAGTTGTGGCCCCTTTTCGACTTAATTTTCCTGCAACAAATTGGTTTCCGCTCAATAACTTTTGAAACGATCCATGTTTTGAATTCATATTTGGTGTGTCATTTGTAATTATAAAATACAGGTCGAGTTCGATTTCGGTCAACGTTGCTTATTTTATGCAGGAGTTGTGGCCCCTTTTCGACTTAATTTTCTGCAACAAATTGGTTTCCGCTCAATAACTTTTGATAGGGTCCATGTTTGTAATTAATATTTGGTGTGTAGCTGTGTAATTATAAAATACAGGTCAAGTTCGATTTGTTGTTCATTTTATGCAGGAGTTATGGGCCCCAATTTCGCTCAATAACTTTTGAAACGGTCCATGTTTTGAATTCATTTTTTTTTTGGCGAATTCAGTTCTAGTAACTTATACCGGGAGCATCCGTGTCCTATGGACACATTTCTAGTTTCTAATTTTAGTACTTGACCTTGAACCCAGTGACCCTTAATGCAATCCCAATCTTCCTTTTCAAATAAGCTACCTATGTTCAAGACAGGTATCATCAGCCTGAATGTCTGGGTGTAGCAGATAAAGGCCCCCAATATCTATTATCGCTTTAGCAGCATAACTGTTTAGCCGCTTTCTGGCCAAGCAGGGTCGTTAGAATAACGCCATGAAAAACTAGGAAGTATTTGAGACCAAATAACGACCACATCAGGCAAATTAACCCTAAAAAACTCGGTCAAAAGCTTAACATGCTTTCTAAGAACCTTTGATGGGTATTTCCCTAAATCATTTCCCCCACAGTGCAGAAAAATGTAGGTGGGGACTGGACCATATTCCACCAGGTACTGAATCTTCCTCTGCACGTCTAGGAGACCCAAACCACTATAGCCTTGCCACCATACTGTTACATGAAGTCGTGCAAGTCCTAAATTGAGCCCATCTGGTCTAGTACGCGCCACAAAAAACGCCTTCTTGACAATCGATGAACCCAGACACCAGATTGTTTCATCACCTAAAATGACTTGGTTACTGTTAATATTTAGCTAATAACGTGACATAAGTTTTATATGCCTCAGAACTCCATCTTCCCATTGCTTTAATAGACTCTGGGAGGAAACATCTACTTGTGGCTAAAGTAGCTGCCCCTATTCTGAAATAATGTGATTTGTATCTTGAATAGCCAAGAAAAGCTAATGATTTTTTTTAGAACAGCTGAAAATTGGTAACGGAACAATGGACGCCCATCAAAATGACAAAATAAAGGACCCGGTATATGAGGCCGTACCGTAAGGAACTTTTATAAGGCATATATTGGACACAAAGTGCCTCCAGATCTTGTGAATTTCGGAATGGTGCCGCGACCGAACTGTTTTTGAATACCTAACGTGTACAGCAAGAGTCCTTTTCTGGGAACTCAAACTAATGTCCTCAATTGATAAGATATTGGCAAACGGAGCCCCCTTTGTGACTGCTAGTTCACCAACCCTAAAAAAGCCGCAAAACGCCAAAGTAAATGCTGTGCTAAATAAAGTGGACTCATATGTGTTTGTGCAAACTACATGCAATTTTACTAGTACTGACGACAATATTGCTGTTGTAATTGGAAGACGGGCATCCCGTTTTTCCCAAACTCGCCTAAAACCTTCTTATAATTTCTCTACGATGAAATTCTTTGTGACATCCTCGACATCCTTAATGTTACACTGAAAACCAATGGAAGTAGTGTATAACCGTGCAGTTGAATACGATAAACCCTCCAAAGACAGCCAAGCTATAAAGTGTGTTAAGTGTTCTAATGCTGGGGGCCCAGACATCAGGTAAACTGTAACGACGCCTGAACAAGCAGAATTTATTCAGGCCAACATTATACGAGTCTATGGTGTTAGACGTTAAGGACACATTCAGTAGTATTGTAGCTTTTCCTTGCTAATCATTGAAAGAAACTCCGGAGGCAATACCTCTGGTTCCTTGCTGGCCTCCGGGGCTACATGGCGAAATCTGGTCCACTGTTTGCGAGAAATAGCATCAGCTATAACATTATCTGAGTGGTTTTAAACAATATATTGTGTTTCATGGTCAGCAAGACAAAGGGCTTGATCAGATGCATTAGTCTCTGTGACTTTGAAGATTGCTTGTTGATGACCTGAACCAGGGCTGCATTGTCAATCCTTAACATAATTTTTTTATTTGCCAGAATGGCTCCAAATAGAAACATTGGAAGAAGCACAGGAACCATTTCTAGAAAAGTAATGTCCCTCAAAATGGTACTTTTTTGCCAGCTAACTGGCTAAGGAAAAAATGACCACCTCCCTTGAGGGAAACAAGCAGCACCCAATTCTGCTGAACCGGCGCTATCTGTAAACAGCTGTATCACTACCATACCAAGAACTGTCTGGAGTTACAGAAATGTCATTAAATCCTGTTAGAAATGTTAACCAGAGGCCGAGGTCTTCTCGAAGCTCGCAAGAAATCCTACGTTTATGATGCGGCTTACGTAGACCAGACATTGCATCATATAAACGCCTTATAAATGCTCTACTAGATCTTACTGCTTGGCAAAAACAAATCAACATTCCAGATAGAGACTGAAGCTCCTTAAGAGTGACTTTTTTCTTATGAAGGAAACTATTTATAATATGAATCAACTTCTCAATTTTGTGCAATGGTATTCGAATGACGATTTCATCTGAATCGATTTCCAGCCCCAGAAAGACTAAAACTGTAGTAGGACTTCAGAACTAACCCGAGTAAAGGTTGAAACTAATGTATTACATATATCAGACCCACGCTCCCCAGAGAAAATAGTCATTAAGATAATGGTCAAGAGTGACAAAGCCCGAAGCAAAACTGACAAGCCAATGTAAAAATGTAGGAAACTTCTCAAACAGAGCACAAGAGATACTGCAACCCATAGGCAAACATTTGTCAATGTAAAACTTTTCTCCAACTTTTAAACCTAACAAATGAAAATCCGCTGGATGTATAGGTAGTAACCGAAAAGCTGATTTAACATCCTTTTTTGCCATTAAAGCAGATTTACCAAGATTAAAAATAATTTCCACCACCTTGTCAAATGAAGTATATTTTACTGTACAAAGATCATCATTTATCCCGTCATTAACACTGCTACCTTCTGGGTAAGACAAATGAGTTATCAAAGGCCAAGAGCCATCTGACTTGGGCACAACACCAACTGGAGACACTTTTAGATTAGCCACAGGAGGGGAATCGAAAGGACCAATCATTCTCCCCAAAGCGATTTCTCTATCAATCTTTGATTTCAATGCTTGAAAATGCTGATATGCAGACTTTACATTTTTTGCATCTGATTTTTTGTCGTGAGCCCATTATTCAACCATTATTGAATCCATCAGCTTATAATTTTGCATCGTGTCGCTTTGGATATAAAGCTAAGTAGTTCTGTAATGTCGACACATTAATAGGACTTTGGCCTAGGGCCCATAAATCGGATGGACTGACTTCTGGGTCTTTGTGACTGGTAGAAAGTGGGCGAGCCCTGGGGTGCAGAGGCTCGCACAGGTCTGCGCCATACATTTCCCTCTGGTTTTCTGTTAAAACACAACCTAGAAGAATGATCACCAGAACATGACAAGCACTTATGACTGTATGAACACACATGGCGAGAACACTGGCTCTAGTTAAAATCAAAACATCTTTTCTGGGCAAAATGACCACCGGTACTTGCACCAGCTGGACCACTTGAGGACATATAAAGTAACCAAAGCTCATAATCTATTTTCCCCCATGACATTGAAGGGTCAGCGGCAAGACGAAGACGAAATTGTTGGTCATAGTGCTTCCATCCAAAACCACCATGACGCTTTGTCCCAGTTCTAATGACATTCATATATTTCAACAATTCCTGGACTTTTCGCGGATGAGCCGATAAATAGATGCTTGAAAAGACCAAAAATGCATCGGTCCAAGTTCCAATACTTAGTTGTTTTGTCATGGGATTGGTGGGTTTTACCATCAACTCACCAAGTGGAGATATAACCAAGTGTTTATCTTTGTCCATGGGAACTTGAGTCTCCAATAAACTGGCAAGATCAATGTACTGGCCAGCTATAAGCTTAGACTTAACTGAATGGGATACAGAGAACCCAAGTTCCGCACGAACGCTTGGTAATATTCGAAGATAGACGGGTCTACGTCTACTGTACCTGGCAAATCCGAGTCCAATGGCACTGCTGGTAAAGCGTCAACACCGACAGCGGCAAAGGAGACACATGTACATCCAACTGGGGAGGCCCACAGGTTATTGAGGACTTTGGCGGCTGAATCTTGGGAGACATGTGTACATCCAACAGGGGAGGCCCACTGGTACCCGTGGACCTAGGCAGCTGAATCTGCAAGCGCTGACTTTTCCGGACGGGGGCATCAACCACGGGAACCGGCAGAGTAGTAGAACTGGCTCGTTTTCCTCGACGCATTTTGCAGTGTGATTATGAAAACAAAACAAACGTACAACGTATAAACCCTAGCAAAAAGAAAAGTATACATATATTCTAACAATACTACAAACTTTTTACAATACCTATTTGCAGTCTTCATCTCTTTATGTATATTATGTTCTTAAAGAATTAATTTTTTGTTTGTTATTTTTAATTTTAAAATTTAATTTAAATTTTAAAATTTTAATTTAATTTTTTTTTTGTATCCAAAAGCATTACTCGTACAATTAAAATAAAAACTACCCACTCATTGTTCAATAAAAACAAAGAATACGAAGTTGGCAATGTTTACAAACCATTGCAGAACGACCCCGATATTGATGAAGTCACTCATAAACCACACAAGATGAGAATATATCGATCAGGTTATTTAGTGCAAAACTTAACCGCGTGGGAAACTATGACGTCACTCCACATTTCGGCAATATTAATTAAATAATTTACGAGAACGTTTTTATTTATTTATAGTTATATTAATTAGAAAAGGAATCTCACAGAATATAAACAAAGGAAGAGACGAAATAAAGCTTATGTTAACAAAATTGAAAGAAAAATTGTTCTGACGAGAATCAAAAATGGCCGAGCAAATAAGGGGAAATAGAAAACGTTATTTGCATCCAGCAACAACGTAAACATCTGTATGACTAAACTGAAACGAATACAACCTAATCGAAGATAAAATCACGAGCAACAGGATTATCACAAAAGCATAGATCCTGCGAGTCTGATTTCAATAAATATCAGTTTTTAACTGTAAGCTCAAAAAACATATTACCTCTCTGCTAAAATTTAGTATAAAAAGTGGGGAAATGCCGGTATACATGTCCGAACAACTGCACCGTGAAATTTACTCAATCTCAATAAGTTCAAACAGCTAGTGTGTCCTCCAATAACCGTTGACTATAAGAGATATTATAGTCAGTAATATTTACATATTTACCATCAGCTTATGGTCATCTACCAAGTTTGTTCAAATGGTGACCCTGGAGTCAAATGTGGCCCTATCCCCGGGATCACATGTTTTATATAGACTATAAATTTGGACAAACTTAAATAATCGTCTTCTCTGAAATTACAAGAGCCAACATTTTAATATTTTGTATTTACACTCAGCTTATGGTCCTCTACTAACGAAAGTTTGATTTGTTTTAAAGCCAGCCAAACTTGAGCCAAATAAATCCCTCCCCAATATCTTGGTAATTGAAGACAGTTGATATAAAACTAGTTTGATATTGCCATATCTGACACACAATCCTTCTATCCACCCCGCCTCCCCCCCCCCGCCCCCCCCCACCCCCCCCCCCCCCACCAACACACACACACAACTCACCCCACTCAACCATTTTCACCATAATTATAGTCAGTAGAGCGATACAAGCCCTCTTGCGCCTCTTGTTTTCACAACTATATTTATTATTTTTGGAAACAACATTTCCCCCTGTTACTTTGTCAATATTGATTTTAATACATTCATAGAAGACAATTTATCTAAAATGTACCAAATTATTTTAATTTCTGAATAATTTTTTTTGTTTTAACAAGGTATTTATGCATTTAGTTTAATATCACATATGTTGGTGTTGTTTCTGTAGGAGGACCACGTTTACAAATGGGTCCCCACCTCCTCTCCCTTGTCTGATTTATTTGACGTCTGGGTGCCTTTTTTTACATATGGACGCGTCACCATTTTCCCGTTATTAGTTGTCCTATAACAGTAACATTACCAGCGTCTCCGTGGCCGAGAGATTAACGACGTTGCATCCTTCTTGCCTCTCACCACTGTGGGTTCGAATCCCACTTGGAGCTCGACTATTAAGTGATGAAGTGTCGATTCTTACGGACGGCTGGAGGTGTTCAGTACTGGTTCCATCGAGGAAAAGGGAGTGATCTGCCTCTACAACCAAAACAATAAAAAATAAAAAATAACCGTCATATATAACCTATTCTAACCTTTTACTGTATTGAAAATGATTTAAAAAAACATACACACGCCTTCCCCATCCTCCCAACACCGCCCCATTTTTTACTCTTTGTACACGTAGTGACTAAGTTATTGTTGATTTGACAACATAATCGTTGTATCACAATAAAACAACCATCTGGCCAATTTTAAAACATGTTCATTGTCATGTTCACATTGTTATGAATATTACGACAATAAAATAATAAATATTTCTAATACATTCTAAAATATTCTGTTTCCGTTTTCAAATATTCGCCATGACAACATTAATGCAGGGGTTTGGAATTAATGGACGATAGGTAGACACAGTAGAATAATTCGGTCTATGTTTACATAAAACACACAGTCGTAGTTGATTTGAAAACATTAACGCTGTAACACACAAAAACGATCACACGGCCCATTTTATACTATGTTTTCGTAATTAGTATAGCATACAATTAGTGACGACACAATTCACACTAGTCCGAGCCTTCTCTGACCCTGAAAGCCTTTCTTTTTTTCTTTCTTTTTTGGCTATTTAGCATACACAGCCAGATTAAATATCAAATTCGTAAAAAGGGCTCGTAAGGTCCGAGAAGTAATGGATTAAACTCTCACCTGCTAGGCTGCTACTGTTCGTATACAGAGGCATATTGTTATACTGAATATACCTTATTAAACGCTGTATCATGAACAGAAAGCAGTAGCATTCATTTAAAAATATTATTATGTGACGACATCCATCAAAATATCCGCCATGACACAGTAAAATAATTCCCGATCAGTCTATGTTTACAAATCATACCCCACCCATCTTTTACACAACACACACACAGTCATAGTTGATTTGACGATTATTAAGGCTGTATCACAACAAAACTAGCGCACAGTCAATTTTAAAATATGTTTCCGTAATGAAATCCATCAAAATGTCCGCCATGACACAGTAGAATAATTCCCCATCCGTCAATGTTTACATCCTATTATCTTTTCAATAGGATGTTCTGCACGGGCAGCCATCTTGAATTGTATGATTCGACAGTGAATACCTGGCCTACTGTGCAAAGCAATGTGAGAGGCCAGGGAACCAGGCTAGTACTCTCCGAGTGACGGAATCCGACGAAGCATAATACGCTGTTTTAACTGTACGGAAACCGATAAGAAAGACTAGTCACCAATCCGAACTGCCTCGTATAGACCACACTAGCCTAATTAAATAAATGACAACGACTCGAAAACAGTGTATTTTGTTCTATTCTCAATGTACTGAAATTTACCAAACCGAGCCCGTATAGACCACACTAGCCTAATTCCCTGGCCTCCCACAATGATTTGCAAAGCATTGTGGGCCAGGTAACCAGACTAAGACCACACCGTACAAAGGCAATCTCGATATCCGTTCGCTAACATCTATAACAGTTTGGCAATTTCCGGTTGTACGGTAACTGCATGATATATTTTCCAATCGTTCATAGGTATCCGGTGAAGATCGGGAATTCCAACACGAAGTATAATTTGTTTTTATTGGGATTCCAACACGAGGTATAATTGATTTTATTAGAATCGAGGTTCAGCCGAGGTTGCGATTAAAACAGCTATACCGAGGGTTGGAATTCTCTACCTGGGCCGGATACCCATGATTGATTATTTTTCTTGCAAATCATTGACATTGTGTTTTCACAGTTTTACCTTTCTTTACATGTCATGACTTTGAGCATATCTGTATTTCGTCTAATGGATAAAATGCTTAAAAAAGTCAATCAACATGAAGAAATCAAGAGATTTAGTCCACAAAAGTGCTCTTTAAATGCAAAATATGCTGATTTGCAGGCAAAAATCTGATTTACAAGGCAATGTGGTGCATTTGTTGCATCATACCTTAATTTGGTGGCACCACATGCAAATATAAACATCCCAATTACTCATACATGCAATTATTGCAAACGCATTAACAAGCTCCGTTTACATTTAGTATAACAGAAAATATTGAGGTGTAGTAAAGTCATATTGGGTGTGTAATGTATACTTGTTCGTGATTGGTTCACTTTTCTGTTCATGACAAAGAAAGTATGTCACGTGATGCAAACAATGTTGATTTCATTGCGAAAATTCCCATTATGCAATGACAATATGTTTGTTACAAATAAATGTTTTTGGTGAAAGTTAAATGTTACAACCTTTGTTATTCTCTCTAATTAAAAAATGCGTATGCAATACAATGGTTATTAGATTATGCACTCGTTCATTTGCGCATAAATAGTAGCAAAATAACTCGTGCATATATTGCAATACAAACCTACTAACCTATAACTATTGTACTAGCTTTGTCATTAAAAGTTAAATTTCTATGACTGGACAGCATACTTTGCCTACAGTTTTCTAGTTGTCATGTGAACATCAGGTCGAGAAGTTGATGGCACTAACATAATATTGTACGGGAATGATAAAAGTCATAATTATCCACAATGACGTTAATAACGACAATAGCTGAATGAGTCACTGTGTAAGAGAATATGGCAAATGTTAGTAATTGGCAACGTCAACCACACAATGTCAATGATTTGCAAGAAAAATAATCAATCATGGGTATCCGGTCCAGGTAGACAATTCCAACCCTCGGTATAGCTGTTTTAATCGCAACCTCGGCAGAACCTCGATTCCAATAAAATGAATTATACCTCGTGTTGGAATCCCGATAAAAACAAATTATACTTCGTGTTGGGGTTCCCCATATTCACCGGATACCCATGAACGATTGGAAAATATATCATGCAGTTACCGTACAACCGGAAATTGCCAAACTGTTATAGATGTTAGCGAACGGATATCGAGATTGCCTTTGTACGGTGTGGTCTTAGTCTGGTTACCTAGTCCACAATGCTTTGCAAATCATTGTGGGAGGCCAGGGAACCAGGCTAGTGTGGTCTATACGGGCTCGGTTTGGTAATATTTCAGTACATTGAGAATAGAACAAAATACACTGTTTTCGAGTCGTTGTCATTTATTCCAACACTAAGGTACACATATCTGGAACTTTTTTCCTTCAACTATCCATGTAGAAGTCCTGAAAATCAAACGTCTTAACCCCTGTCGATATACTTGTTTGTACACAAATTTCACTTCCGTACACAAAATGTCCATTTCAAAACTGAACGATTTAACATTTTGAAACGATTGAGAATGTAATAAAATATGAGAGGAAGGTGGGGGTGGGGAGTGGAAGGACATACCGTATGCAACATTTAAAATCTAACAGCATTTCAGTCCTATAATAACTAATAACGATCACATCTGGAACAGCAGTGTGTCGGTTTTGTTATATCCAGACTAATAAACTTTTTTTGGCATTTTACATATCCAGACCATACATAAGTCCAAAGGCATGTGTTCTTTTTAAAGACATGTGTCCCTTTAAAAACATATTGATCATAACTCAAACTCTTGACTGTTTTTTAAGATTACATGTAAGAGTTGATGTAAGATCGGTAACACCATAAGACATTATAGTACGCTGCGACTGAATGGAGATGGACAGACATAAACACATACAGACGTTCTGATGGGTGGATGTTCGGATGAATATATGTACAGGCATTTATGCATGCTTCTTATTTAACACACAGCTGGTTTTAATTGTTTACACAATTTACAGGAACATCCTGTCGCAACGGGTTTACAATATCAACATCATACACAATGGGTACATTTCAGTCAAAGATAATTTTAAAACATGGCTGTAAACTCGTTTACAGACAGGAAATAAACCGTCTGATATGTTCAATGAAGTCATAAATACTAGACGGTAAACTATATCAGTTGTTTATGTTCTTAAAGAATTAAGATTGAAAATAAATAAGCCTTATATCAGGCAGAAAGCTTATGTAATCATAACCTCTCCATTATATATTATTATTAAAACGTGATATCGCGTTCATATCCATATGAATAATTCATACTGCAACCTGAGGGAGAGAAATACCTACTATTCCAACTGCGTAGATGAAATATTGTAAAATATCAGTTGACTGACTATCTTTTGAATATGTAAAACTGTCTTAACCAGACGTATAATTTGATATGTCTGGTTTTAAATTAATAGAGCGATGTTAATAATGCGACATATAGTGCATCCTTAAATGCATACCTTTAAGCGCAATTTGAAAAGACCTGGGTACAAGAGATTGTTTTATCTTCAGAATAATTATCCAAAAAAGCAAACTATAACGAGATTATATCATATCATAAATCATTTTCAGTTCTCAAAATAATGATTGTGACTAAAATATTTGGCAAGTATCTTGTCATATTCAACAGTTTGAAAACTTAAAGTTGAAGACCAGAATAAGACCAACGTCTGTCTTGCGTTTTGCAACAGTCAGAACTCGAATTGACTCGACGGTTATGTGGGTGAGAAAGCTCTGTATGTACGTTGTGCATTCAATATCTCGGTCCACACTTGAATGTTCTTTCCTTATGGTGTCAAATGACATTGTTTCTTTGTTGGTGCATATTCAAACGCACTTCATAAATGCACACATGTGCACGAGTGCACGCGCACACCACAAACACTTTTATTTATACATCACTATATTTAATATCAAGGACGTCATGCAAACATGATTTGCATAAGATAATGAATGATCAGGTAAATGAACTTGATAAAAATAAGTCTTGATTTTGGTGTTGTTGTTACTTTTAATAGGTATTTATCAGTATGTATTTTCAGCAAACATATTATTTGTTGTGCATGACACTGAAACAAAATGCATGTATTAAAATAATTTGCTTAAAAGTTCCATTTTTCGAGAAATTTAGCCAATACAATAATTTGTATAGCCAGAAAATATCCTATAATGGTATTCATGCACACTTTCAATTATTGATAAACACAATTATCGCCGTTCATGCAAGCCATCGGATCCACCTAGCATGCGTTCACATTCGGTAATATGCAGGGCCTACTGGGTCTATTCGTAGCTACGCACCTGTCAGCCAATCAGAAACGATACCGAAATCTCGGCAAAGGTCAAACTTTGTTTAGGAGAACTGTTCTAGACGTTTGTCTTGAACACAAGCAAGCGTCGCAGATTATCTAGACTAAGAATTGTACATCAGAGAAATACTCGTGCTTTTAGCTATTGAAGTTTACCGGAAGTAAAACAAATCTCATTCAGTCCTGCACACTATTGTTTAAGCTTTCACCTGTGTGCCTATTAGAACCCCTGAGAGTGAATTTTAAAAGCTACTATTATGGCAAAACCTATAATACAACGCATCCAAAATCATACATTTTGGCGAATATATTTTGGCGGGTCCGCTAAGTGTCGATCAATATATGGGCGTTTCAAAAATAAACACAGCGGTCGACAGCGTCAAAATCTGTAACAATTTTCACAGTTTTACCTTTCTTTACATGTTATATAAGATGGCATTGGGCATATCTGTACTGGGTCTAATGGATAAAATGCTTCAAAAAGTCAATCAACATGAAGAAATCAAGAGATTTAGTCCCCAAAAGTGCTCTTTAAATGCAAAATATGCTGATTTGCATGCAAAATCTGATTTACAAGGCAATTTGGTGCATTTGTTGCATCATACCTTAATTTGGTGGCACCACATGCATATATAAACATCCCAATTACTCATAAATGCAATTATTGCAAACGCATTTACAAGCTCCGTTTACTTTTAGTGTAACAGGAAATATTGACGTTCAGTAAAGTCGAATTGGGTGTGTAATCTATACTTTTTCGTGATTATTTAAGATGGGTTACAAATAAAACAAAATGTTACTAGTTTATATTTATTGGAATAAGCTGGCCATGGCTTCAACAACATATATGTGTAAAATAAAATCTGTAGTTAATCAAATTGGAACATTTCAGGTAAATCCAATGTTCATAGTCCAAACTAAGTTTAAATTGTAACTGACCACTGTACAGTGTAAACCCTGGGAACAGATGTTCACAAAGACAAGTCTTAAAATTAAAAACTTCTTGCATAGAAAATAACAAAGTTCTTAGAATACTGTACAGTGTAAACCCTGGGAACAGATGTTCACAAAGACAAGTCTTAAAATTAGAAACTTCTTGCATAGAAAATAACAAAGTTCTTAGAATATTTTAACTACACTATGCTGTGTTCGCGAAATACCGCGACACAAAGTTCATAGATGATTTTAAAGTTCTTCGCGTTCCGATACCACAACGTATTGCACCGTCAATAGTAGTATTTGAAAACTTCGTGTAGGTGTATCCCCAAAGATTGCACCAATGTGGAACAACGCAAACGAGATCCGGATGAAGCCATGACGACGACGACAGACCACTAGGCATCTCATCTCCTCATGCATCGATACCACAACGTCTTGCACCGTCAATAGTAGTATTTGAAGACTTCTTGTAGCTGTATCTCCAAAGATTGCACCAATGTATACCACCGCAATTGGGCAAACGAGATTCGGATGAAGCCATGACGACGATTACAGACCACTAGGCATCTCATCTCCTCATGCTTTTCACTGAAATATATACACAACAAACCAAATACACTGGTACCAAATACAATATAAACAACAAACACTGGGGAGGGTGGGTGGTTTAGTTTGGAGATAACAATTAAATACCGATTTTTAGAACACAAAAACAGATCGATACTGACCAATTGGCGGTCACTGCAAAGAGGTGTACGCGTTAGAAGTACACGTTCATAATAACCTCTGATTTCCACCCCCTGAAATAATTATTATTTGTTCCCAAGTAGAACAAATCTCATTATTTAAGATGGGTTACAAATAAAACAAAATGTTACTAGTTTATATTTATTGGAATAAGCTGGCCATGGCTTCAACAACATATAGTGTAAAATAAAATGTGAAGTTAATCAAATTGGAACTTTTCAGGTAAATCCAATGTTCATAGTCCAAACTAAGTTTAAATTGTAACTGACCACTGTACAGTGTAAACCCTGGGAACAGATGTTCACAAAGACAAGTCTTAAAATTAAAAACTTCTTGCATAGAAAATAACAAAGTTTTTAGAATACTGTACAGTGTATACCCTGGGAACAGATGTTCACAAGACAAGTCTTAAAATTAAAAAACCTCTTGCATAGAAAATAACAAAGTTCTTAGAATGTTTTAACTACACTATGCTGTGTCCGCGAAATACCGGGGGAAGCGGAACACATCTTAGATAATAATAAAAAAAAATAAAAAAATCCAAAGAGATATGACAGACGTACTTCAACCAATAAAGCGATTATGTCATGTCATATATAAAATCAAAAAATCAACCAAAACACCTCCAAAGAGGTATAACAGACATACTTCAACCAATGAAGCGATTGTGTCATGCCACACGCCGCGTGGCACCGCCAAACATGGGGGAAGCGGAACACAGCTTAGATAATAAAAACCTCCAAAGAGGTATGACAGACGTACTGCAACCAATGAAGCGATTGTGTCATGTCATATACAAAACGCTACAAAAAGCACAAACAAAAACCTCCAAAGAGGTATAACAGACATACTTCAACCAATAAAACGATTGTGTCATGTCATAATTTATAAATAATTTATAAAAGTTACAAAAAGGCTCAACAACAGTTTGTTGCGATCAAGCTTAATATAACCCAAATAGGTTAAATATAAAAAAAATAACTATACGATTGCCAAGCCACAGCCAAGCTTAAAGGTTGAATGTATAATTTCTTCAATTTAACTTATAAACATTGAATTCCTTGTTGTAAACCATTCACAAACAAGGCTTGCCTTGATAAAATAAGTGTACATCATCCCAATACAGCATTGTCTTAAAAGCAACAAACAAATGAACTTTTATAAGATTTAAATATTTAACATAAAAACATCGACTTTTGCTTCGTTAGGATTAATTTAAAAGCCCCAAATTAATTAATGCGGGGGCAGGCCCCACTATTTATCATTCTTAATAGAAATACAAAGTACCAGGCAACAAAGCATCATCTACTTCCTTGTTCCTGAACAATGAAATGCCACTTTATACATGCATTGGCAAGAAATTAAGCAGTTCAATATATATTTCCAAATTCAACACAAAATAAGTGTTATAGGCCTACTTTGACATTCACAATAAAAAACTAAATATCCATAAACTCTTCGATCAAAAACGGCAGGAGCCCAAATGTATACAGTTCCGTGCGACATATTCACTTTGGCTTTCATAATACGAGTCTGGCCTGCAATTAACTTAGTTCATAAACCAGGTCTAAATGTTTGTTCATGGCTATCATTTATACTAGCAAATTGTAAATGGAGAGCTTAACATATGATACCAACTACTGAAGGTCTCTATGGTACATCTCGCAACCGCATGTCCGATACCCAGTTATTCGACATAGGAACACTGTTGATTGGCCTTTCGACATCGTGATGGTGACAATATGAAGTGCAAGGTATGGCGTAAAATAACCTTTAACACAGAGATCTAATTATAATTGAAACAGCATCAGCCACCACTCTGTATAAAAACAACAGCCACTGAATGAAAAGTTCAGTGTACGCAAACAGAATAAATGTGTAAAGCTGACTGCTAGACGAAAACATTTAGGACATTATACTGTTATAGCAGCAGCAGACACAGCAATAAGTAAAACATATCTGTAATAAGCAAAACAAACTGTGACCTATATCTATCATCAATTTGACAAAAGAACAATAGCATAGACCTGCAATCAACACGCCGCCAGTTGGCAATAATAAAGCACATGCAGTTGTATTATAACCTATTGTCAATATACTTTGAAATAAACACTAGGGCGGAGATATCTAAGTACTGACGACATATTAATTACATGCTCATCGACATACTCACACTCTTGGTGTAAAATAACATAACGGGTAGTATATACCGTTTTCAGCCATTTTCAGACTCCTGGTGTAAAGTTAGTATATTCATTAACCAACATTCATGCATTTGCATACTCCAAGCGTAAAAAGTGACAATTTATACCGGTTTGTTATAACTGCGACAACAAAAAGCGTACCACTTTATACACACTAAGAATATGGTTCACTTTAATTCATTCATGTTAGGCGCCATATAACCTTTCATGTGTTGGTGCACCTTAAAACCCAATTCAATTTAATTCACTTTAATTCTAGGCCAGTTGCGGACACCCACTGTAGAAAGTGCATATGTCTCTAAAGTGAATAGAAATAATGTATGTTCTTTGTTTTTGTTATCTGTTGTTGTTGCTGTAGTTTTTAATTGAATTAAAAGCCATAATAAAGTGTCTATAAATGAGCCCTGTTCCCTTAGCGTTGTGACATCTGTTCATTTAGCCACAAATTTGCGATCCCAGTTGGCTACTACACTCACTGTCTAGGTCTTCGCCTTACACATTCTGATCCTGGTTGACTTTCCATGATCAGCATCACACAATTCAACATTTTCCCACAAAGATACTACGAAATCCCGCTGTAAACCAAGTGGCTTTACATAAATCATGGGCTTAGACTGTATTTTCGGCAAAACTGTTTACTGAAATAAATTGCTAAAATAAAAAACACCTGACAAATTTATCTAAACAAAAACATGTTTGACCCCGTAATTTATCCCTGTGAAGGTAAAGCAAATACAGAAATTAAAGCACAATATAAAACTATCATATTGATTACGACTATAAAATAAACTCAACAACTCAAAAGCTAAGAAATTGATTTGCAACCATTTAAATGCAGATTGTATGTCCATTGTTCCCAGTAATGCCACGGGACCAATGTTACTTGGTCAAAAGTGCTAGAGCATTATCGAAATTTGTCCGAGACAATATTCTCTATATGCTCCTTAAAACAATATCACTAAAACACATAACTTAGATTGTGTAGATGGCAGCTTTTGATTATCAACAATCATCAAATTACCTCCCTTTAACATTTCCATATCATCTATGTTGTACGTCTTAATCCAAAGGAAAAAGTCCATATATTACTAGGTGCATGCGATTTTAATCTGCAAAACATGTTGTATACTGCAAGTTCTTTGGAATACTTTACGCTGAACTATGTTTACTTTGTTTATAATATGTGGACTTCCCGGGGCTAGAGGGCGTGAGCGGTAGCTAGCATATTTCACTACCACTCATGAACAGTCTCAATCAAACCTAGACTGCAATATTTCGTATGTCTCGTGCTCGGCCGTTTCCAAAGGTCCATTATCATACTCTTTTTTCCTATAGTTCGGCTTTATTGAATCATATTTTATCATCTCGTTTTTCTTGGATAGAGACACGTTAGAAAGAGCATGTTGAGTGTGAAGCCTGTTTGTAAACTTATGTTAATCATTATGTTAAAAAGCATTTTGACCATTTTACTTAGAAACGTTTTTCGGTAAAGAATGCAAGCACATTAGTAATACGGACCGTAAGTAAAGTGTTTTCATTTACTGGGACTGCGTGTCTTGTAGTTTGACTGTCAGTGAAGTGTTTTCATTTACTGGGACTGCGTGTCTTGTAGTTTGACTGTCAGTGAAGTGTTTTCATTTACTGGGTTAAAACTTGTCTTCACTCAACAACGGGTATCAATGTCATTGTTTATCTAAAGCCTGTGGTAGACAAACTAAGTTAAAGTAGTCAGCAATTGAATTGCAACTATTAATAACTATTCAAAATCCGTGCTGGATTAATAGGCATATCTGTACTAATATTCACATTATATGATATCATTCTGTTTATCATACAGATAGCAAGATGTTTTATTTGGCTCATGTGAGTAGAATATGAAATATTTTAAGAAAATTTTGATGAATTGTAATTGATTTATGTAAAGAAGTGTTATATATACACCTTCTCATTGTATCAGCTAAGTTAAGATAAACTGCATAGTTGGACATGTTTTGTTTGTAATACCTACACTGTTTGTGAAAGTGTATGTTGTTTCCTCACGGGCTTTTAAGCCTATCGGAAATACATCATAAAACATATGTTTAAATACAATCAAACACTGATCATTATATATGAAAAATTTAATATCCCACTATGTAACCTTGTGTTTCGTTTCAACAAGGGACATTCATGTGGTATACTATTATTTCTAATTGAAATTCGATTCACTTTGTTGAAGTATTACAATATAGGTTTGCCGATAGTAACGTTTAAACAAGGAGGTTCGTAATTAATAACACATTTTGTAATCTTTTGTTTTTCGTTTCGACAAGGGACACATGGCGTTATGATAATTACAACCTTAATCACCACCATATAGTGTTTGTACTATTATTATTAATATCATTTTTATTTTATTTTTCATCTGAAATTTATGACTTAAATTCATCTTTGTTGTATGTGTCATATGTGATTCTGAATTTTGAATAGTTAAAGTACGGATTTATTTAAGTCACATGTATTGTATGTATGCCATTTTCATGTTGATCTGTATATATTTTGACTACTTTGACTGTAATATATATGTATACTCTCCTATGCTTGGAGGAAATAAAGAGCTACTACTATTGGTGTTAGCATCATCTCTTTGTAATAAGAAAGGCAACATCATAGACCTTTAATCAAGGCCATATATGGTGTGTTTTGTTAGTGAACCCGTTTGGCTTAAACTTCAAAGCTTTTTTTAAGAGTAGATTGTTCGAGACCAAAAGGGCTCATCAGACTTTTATATTGTAGGTATCAAGGTTGATATTTATGTAATATATTTATACCACTGGTACACGTATAGTAAACTTGTATGTACACTTTAAGATATATGATCATTAAAATAAAGTCCATAATTCTAATCAATGTCACTATCTGCCTTATCATCATCAAGGACATCTGGCATTGGCAGGTAGTCTTTTGCTACTTTACTTGTAGGCAGGGCTTCGTAAAAAACCTTATACACTGCAGGTATTACCAATGACTTTCCCTTCTTTAGGTCTGAAATGGGTATCTTTTCGCTGTACTTTTTAGATAATTCCTTCTCAACTGGTGGTCGTCTTCTTACAGATCTTGTGATGTTAACCCTTCTCAATTCATCGTCGTATTCATACTTAATTTGTATTTCTTCTGGGAATTCTTTTGAAACTTTCAAAATTTTAACCCTAAGCCAGTTTACTCTGTTGCCATCTATATCAGTTTTAAAGCTTTTGTAATTGCTTTTGGTGTGAGTCAAATCGCATAGGTATTACAGTGTACGGTTTGTGTCGACGGGCCATGTGCATGACAGAGTCTCATTGATCAGGTATGAAGATTGATGTGCACTTTTTGGCATGTTCTATTGACGAATGCATAGACTCGCATTCCATCTGTGTATGGCCCGACTCAAGAAACTTCTGTTCAATTGTCTGAACATGCTGAAGTTGCACGACTGTGTTCATTAGCCCTCCTGCTAAATATTGATTACGATTTTGGCTAGAGCAACAGTGTGAGTATAGAATAACTTGTCGGACAATCGATGGCAGTGAACAAATGCGCGTTATTACACAAGTCCCAATTTCCGAGGAACCTCGCTGACCATGAGTTTCATCCACTTAATTTTGTACAGGTCGTACATCTTGCGTATTGTTAGGTCTTGTCCAAGATACTTTCGTTTGGTTGACTTCCTCGTGCAGTGAGATTCCACAACCGAAAAGGATTCAATATGTTCCGTGATTTGCTTTTTTCTTTCTTCATTTGTTTTATTACAAGGTGTATGCTTGCCTCTTTTGTCAGTTCCAGCAAATGCCCCGTGTTGTTTCCTGTCCAATGTATATCTTATAAGCTTGTCCCCAATACACAACGTTCTGATAAAGAACGGTTTACAGACACGAACCCTAGCTTTGCCAGATCGTAAGAAGAATGTTCTAGAGTTGTGTTTGTATGTTCTGCCATATATTTTGCTGGTCGGCTTTACTTCAACATGTTGGTAAATAAAATATCTCTTTCTTTCATATGACATGTCTTTATCTTAATATGAATCAAATATTGCTTGTCTCACATTTTCTTGGATTTTTTCCGAACATTTGTATCTGCAGTTAGTGCAGTTTGATGGCTTCAGACACTTTTCATAACTTTTCCCCATATCTTTGTTCTGTTTTCTCACATTCTTTTTCCACATTTTAACATTTGACGTCCTTTTGCGTAATAATTCTGCCTTCTTTGGAGAAATATAATCTGCCTTTTTCCTGGGTGTGATACTGGCACCTTTTAAACATGTCTTCTCCTTGGCAGGTATTCTAGGCACACCAGCTACTTCTGGCTCATCAGTATCTGCTGCTGCTGGGATTGACTTTGATGAGTAACGCTAGATCTCACACATGCATCATAATGTTCCAACCCACGGACTGCTAGATATGCCAATTTAATATCTTGTCCCAATTCTTCATCACCAGTAACCTTTAAATCTGGAGTAATATGAATCACGAGATTGTTCAACTTTCTTGAATGTATTGAAACATTTCTGTTAAAATAGTTTGCTGTTGCTAATGGTAAAATATCTGAGAGTTCTATGTTCCATATTCCATCCTGTCTCAGACATCTTATCTTTTCAACATACAGGTTTGAGATCTCTTCTTCATTGACGGCTTCTGAATTGGTCATATAACATTTGTAATGATCTTCATTTCCTAGTAAGTGTGGACAAAGTTTTTCTCTTAAATCATTTGTAGAATATATTGTGTTGAGATGAAAGAGGACAGCATTAAAGTAACAGTTTCCATCTGGCGTAACAGGTATTTTCTCCAATGAGTTGCTTGTCAATAAATTGAACAATCTCATTTCCGCATGCTTCTTAAGAATGGTGTGTAGGCTATGATGCTCATTGCTTTTTGCTAAGGCTGTCTGTAATTGACTATCGAGATGTTCCGTTGTTTTTGCTTTAGTGGATTTATGTTTAGGCTGCTTCTTCATTTCTTTCCACGTCATTGTTAAATTCCTGGCCTTCATTCTGAAAATGTCTTTCTTTTCAGACATATCACTCTTTCTCCCCTCTTCCCTCTTTAATTTCCGAATCCTTTTTCGCACCCATTTTCTGCCCTTCCGTTTTCCATCCGTTTTCCAGCTAAAATGACATTGTCGTCACTTGACAAACTGTCTTCTGAAGGTGTATAAGTTTTATCTTCACAGCTATCATCGTAGTCAGATGTATCTGTTGATAAGTTTGTTTGTATTTTCTTTCTCCGTAACTTCTTCTGTACACGCGACAGAGGGGCGTCATCTGAATCGGCACTTGTTGAACTGTTTCTGTCGTTGTTTTGTTTTAATTGATCTGTTTGTGCACCTTCCTCCTGGCCTAATATGCTCTCAGAGCGAACCGTGGTTTGCCCATCTTGTGGATTGTAAATAATAGTTTCTTCTTTATTGTCTGCACAATAAATCAAATCACATGATTTGATGTGTACATAAACTTATATTATTTTTACATAAAACAATTTAAACATCCTGATAGCTTTACAATTTTTTTAATTTAGTATAGTTATATCAATAGCCAAAAATCCATTTATATGCATTCAGGTATTTTAATATTATAACTTTCATAATTATTCAGTACATACCCGGTTGTAAGCCTTGTATCTTCAGTGGGGTAGCATAAAACTTCATTTGACCACTGTGTGCTGTCCATTGTAGTGGGCCACAATCCTGTAATGTATACATTTCATGCCAATATATTATTTATTATAACAACAGTTACTATGGTCAATTGTAAAGCGTTATGCAATCTAAATTATTTAATATTTTATATGCGAGTTTTCTGATAAGCCAAAAGGGCTCATCAGATATTTAACTGGATTGCATCTTCTGCATAATAATTTAATTAAGAAATTCATTGTATCTTTGCATAAAACTATTGTTATTTTATGATATTTAAATAAAATAAGGCTTATAAAAACAAGTTTGAAACAGAACATGTAAATTTCAACTTCAGGAGCCAAAAGGGCTCATCAACAAAAGCAGCATGAGGAATAATTTTCATATCTGTAAAATACTGAATAGGTTATTTATGTTTAAACACATTTTTAAATCTAGTAGTATGCATTTATAGATAATATAAAAAGACACGTACCGTGCAATATCCTTAACAATATCTTCACAAAATGTTTTTAAAAATCTGCCTTGCTACAAATACTGAAATGTGAATAATTTTATGTCGGATTATCTCTGGAATGCAGCTGAAAACAATTACTAATTTCACCATACTGTATATCCTAAGTCTATTGGAAAGAGGATAGCTAATTAACACACTTACTGATAACAATTTTACCACTGGAGAATATAAAATGAGAAGGGCTTATCAGCACTAAATAATGATGATGAACCCTTTTGGCATAGGCTAGTATGCTTATGAGACCTTTTGGCAGAGGAAATTTGCCACTGTTGGTGATAGGCCTTATTGCTAAACAAGCTATTTTGAAATATTTTTTAAGAATATATCCACAATATTAATTTTATATAAAGATTACATCTAGACTGATTCAGTTATGTATAAAAGTCAATTTTGACCAAAATTGTTGTTGAGCCCTTTTGGCGTTTAGCTGACATTATTTATTATTCTGTTTAACGTGTTAAAAGATTTATCAAAACAGGTTATGACCGTATCATTTTGCAAAGCACGGCATGCTTAGTGGTGGACCCATTTGCAGTTCGCTACTATGCTTTCCTCTTTAACTGTGCGATGACAGGACAGACGATGGACCCTACGATGACGCCTACCTAAAGCCAAAAGGATGGTGACGTTTGGTTGTTGCCTTGTCTTGTCGTGCCCTCAATGTTTTATTCTCTTGTTGCTCTGGCTTCTGACAAGTCACTGAGTACCTTCCTTGTGGCTTTCTAGGATATTATGCGTTTGTATCTATATATACACGAGCGTCTTTGTGTTTTACTTATATTGCCTATTAGTGCTGCCTTGTTGGTTACATAATAGTTCATGGCGAGCCGCTGACATACAAGCAACACGCAATATACGTGTGTTTGACATGATTTGGCCGCTGACATACCAACAACACACAATATACAGGTGTTTGTTATCTGTGATTCTGCCGCTGACACACGAGCAACACGCAATATACATGTGTTTGATATCTGTGAATCAGCCGCTGACACACCAGCAACAGGCAATATACATGTGTTTGTTATTTGTGATTTGGCCGCTGACATACCAGCAACACACAATATACATGTGCTTGTTATTTGTGATTCGGCCGCTGTCATACAAGCAAAACACAATATACATGTGTTTGTTATCTGTGATTCGGCCACTGACAACCCAGCAACAGGCAATATACATGTGTTTGTTATCTGTGATTCGGCCGCTGACAACTAGCAACACGCAATATACATGTGTTTGACATCTGTGATTCGGCCGCTGACACACCAGTAACACGCAATATACATGTGTTTGGCATCTGTGATTCGGCCGCTGAAACACCAGCAACACGAAATATACACGTGTTTGATATCTGTGATTCGGCCGCTGACACACCAGCAACACGCAATATACATATGTTTGATATATGTGATTCGGCTGCTGACACACCAGCAACACGCAATATACATGTGTTTGACATCTGTGATTCGGCCGCTGAAACACCAGCAACACGCAATATACATGTGTTTGATATCTGTGATTCGGCCGCTGACACACCAGCAGCACGCAATATACATATGTTTGATATTTGTGATTCGGCGCTGACACACCAGCAACACGCAATATACATGTGTTTGACATCTGTGATTCGGCCGCTGACAGACCAGCAACTCGCAATATACATGTGTTTGACATCTGTGATTCGACCGCTGAAACACCAGCAACACGCACTATACATGTGTTTGTTATCTGCGATACGGCCGCTGACTCACCAGCAACACGCAATTACATGTGTTTGACATCTCTGATTCGGCCGCTGTCACACCAGCAACACCCAATATACATGTGTTTGAAATCTGTGATTCGGCCGCTGAAACACCAACAACACGCAATATACACGTCTTTGATATTTGTGATTCGGCCGCTGACATTTTCACAGCTTATATATTACAAGAAAGTAAAACTCTAGATCAAGGCCTAGATCAATGTATACAATATTCACCCAGTAAAGATACATGTTATCTTTTATTCAGCAAAATTCCAATATATCATACGACATCAGGATTTAACATGTTCTTCGATGTCTAATTGATACAGCAGTTATTTCTCAATAATTTCGAACAAAACCAATCTCACACTACACAAATTGCGATATATCCCCCAACATTTGCTTGAAGTTTAGACCATGGGAAGAAAAATTTGGGATATTTGTAAATTCGATGGTGTGTGTTTTAAAATTGCATTAAATTACTAAATACCTGGATGTCCAAACACATTCGTATTACATAAAATACTACTTACTCGGAATAAGCTGACCAGATACTGAGGTCTTGTAAAGCATCAGTTGTTTTTGTTTAAGAAAAAAAAAGTCAAAATGCTAAGTGTATTATTGTCTTTAGTAAGAAGGAGAAATACAGTTATGTACAACTTAAATACGTTATATATACCCCTCAAAATAATTTAAACCCCCAAATACAAGTGACAGGGAAGGTTGGTAGTGTTGCAGATTAATGGGCATTTATCACAGTTTGTGGTCATTATTGACCATGCACTTGTCGGCAAAGTTAATACACCCAAGAAGTACTGTATTTATCTGCATAAAAACTGTACAAGACATAATAAAGAAGAAGCACTTTATTTCAAAATCAGTAAGCCATAGGCCCATGTGATCATACAATATATACATATACATTTTTTAACAGACGTAGCAAGATACGTACATACATATATAATACATATCAGATGCAAAGGCTATACAAAGTTACACTGTTTACTTCTTGCTTGAGAACGAAGAACAAACAAACAAACAAGCCTGTAACAATACAAAACAAAACAAAACAATATATAGTAACATGAGCATGTCTCAATTTGCAATTCAGAATTCACGGAGAAGGTGACTAAACATGTAGATATATTAATACGTATTAAATGTGAAATGATATTTATATTCCGTTTGTTTAATAGCCACATAAAGATCCTATCAGCTGGTATAAATGAGGACAGAATAAGGATAGTTATATACTTAAACTCAACATAAAACTTTTCGTTAGTATATATGATGCTAGTTTATGCAGCAACTAAATGTAAAATAAAGTCACGATTTTCCCTCAATAAAAGATAGTCTGTTAGTATATAAATCATAAAAAAAATCAATATGTTTACATTCAGACAAAATTAGTTTTGAGATTCATAATAATATATATGTTTATGGGTTGTGCTGAAGTCATTATAGAGAATGAAGTTTCAGAGTTGTTGTTTTTTTGTGTTTTTTATATTAAAAAACATAGTTGACCATACATAGTATATGTTTTTAATTATTTTGATTATGATTTATTTCAATTCCTTCATTAGGTTTTGTTCAATTCAATACCATTTAATATCTATACTATGCTGGTATAAATTATCCATCTGTCTTATACAGTGATGCTATGCAGTCACATATTTTAGGAGACTTTGATCTGTAAATTCAGGTCAGCATGCTGCTATGACCGTCTAGAAATACATAACTCAAATTTTCTCCCTGGGAGAAGTATTTGGGGCTAATGTTTCTCCCATATATTTAACATAGAAATCCTGCATATGTATGCTTCAAAAACATCTACAGAATGAACAAAAAACTCGAATGGAACTAAACTGTTTACCCCAAAATGCCACTTCAAAATATTTTTCTAGATTTTTTGAAATAACTTAAATTTTAAAAGCAACCCTGGCCCAGTAAACATCGATATACGGTTGAAAAGGAGTACTATTATCTGTAATAAGAATGTGTTTGGACACCCAGTTCTATTATCTGTAATAAGAATGTGTTTGGACACACAGTACTATTATCTGTAATAAGAACATGTTTGGACACCCATTACTATTATCTGTAATAAGAATGTGTTTGGACATCCAGTACTATTATCTGTAATAAGAATGTGTTTGGACACTTGGACACCCAGTACTATTATCTGTAATAAGCATGTGTTTGGACACCAAGTACTAGTATCTGTAATAAGAATGTGTTTGGACACCCATTACTATTATCTGTAATACGAATGTGTTTGGACACCCAGTACTATTATCTGTAATAAGAATGTGTTTGGACACCCAGTACTATTATCTGTATTACGAATGGTTTGGACACCCAGTACTAGTATCTGTAATAAGAATGTGTTTGGACACCCAGTACTATTATCTGTAATAAGAATATGTTTGGACACCCGGTAATATTATCTGTAATAAGAATGTGTTTGGACACCCAGTACTATTATCTGTAATAAGAATGTGTTTGGACACATAGTACTATTATCTGTAATAAGAATGTGTTTGGACACCCAGTACTATTATCTGTAATAAGAATGTGTTTGGACACCCATTACTATTATCTGACTACTTTAGAACTCTTAGACAATCACCCGTTTTACAATACTTTAATGTTTACTATAATTTATACGTTCCAACAGTTCCAACAAAAACATACTCCCGTCTTTTCCAATAATATATCTTTAATATATATGTGTATCTCAGTACACAATGAACAGTTGATAAAGTGATACTCATCTTATAGTTTGGCACACGTCAAATATTAAGTAATATAATCATTATTACAAGCATGTTTTTTATATCAAAAATAAGTTCCATCTTCACATCTTGTCTTATATCTGGACTACCATACTTTCAAATGTGATTTTACTACAATATCCTTAGGCATTTTCAGCACTACGAGAACCAAGTGCATTTTCAATAATGATTTGTCCACGACAATCACTTGTTTACCCACGAAAAGCATATATACTTTACATTGTAATGTATCTACACCAACCACATTTACTTGAAACTATGTTATTTACGGACTGTGCATCACAAGTAATGGGCGTGCAGTATGTACACGCCAATATGGTACATATCTCATTCATTTCAGCCGTGATATATACATCTCTTCATACTGGTATATTATATACTTGCGATCACTCGTATTTCACAGTATTACACATACACGGTCTCTCATCAATAAATGTACAACCACGTGTGAGATATATCACAGTATTACACATACACGGTCTCTCATCAATATATTTACAACCGTGTGTTAGATATGTCACAGTATTACACATAATCGGATTCTCATCAATATAAGTACAACCATCATGGGCGTAGCGTGGCATATTCCTTTACTCCCGGGAGTAACTTGAAAATATAAAACGAAACTTTAAATCTAAAATGTTTAAAAATGCAATAAAAATCAGAGGGGGCACGATGGGGTGGGGGTGAGGGAAAGGGTGGAAAGTTACCATTTTTTGCCAGCATAAAATGCTTATATTCCTGACAAATATCGCTTGCGCAAGCACCATTTTGATCACAAAATGAAAAACATGTATATCGGGGAGGACACACAAACCCGCTTGTGGAAGAAGTGCACCTACTCCACCCCCAGCCCCACCCCCACCGACACACACACACAAACATACTCTGCGCTTTGCACGTCATATTAGGCGTATGTTGACCCTCCCCCCCCCCTCCCCACACACACACACATACTCTGCGCTTTGCGCGTCACATTGGGAGTATGTTGAAAACAGGCCATGCTACGCCCCTGACCATGTGTGAGATATGTCACAGTATCACACATAGACGGTATCTCACCAATATACGTACAACCATGTGTGAGATATGTCACAGTATTGCACACAAACGGTCTCTCACCAATATATGTACAGTCGATTAAAATAATCTAACCTGTAGTATAGACAAAGTATTATTTTTGTTGAATTGATAAACCGGATGCCAGTAGTATAGAAAGGGGACGGCGGGTGAGGGGGTGGAGGGGAGGGGGTATCAGGATAGTTTTCTCAGAGCGGAGCAATCAAGCAGTTTATATAGTTGTAGTGGTGTCTGGTAGCAAGTATGCCATCACCATTTGGCGTTTGTATCTTGCATTAATGACATCTGGAGACATCTTATAATTGCTTGTTCACCCGTCGCGAGGGGCAAACTGACATGGTACCACCACCACCACCCCAACCAACCCACTTTCTATACTACTGAATCCAGCGAGAGGACGTTAGTGCCATTGGTTAACCGGTTATTTGTTGTTGGATTTATATGGACTTACACTAGATCTATTTGTTGAGGGGAGGCATCGTGAAGAATCACAGAAGCTATTTTTCAACAAAACAAGGAATGTAAATACAGTAAAACAGACAAATTCATCAATCCAAAAATCTAATTTGTTCAAGGAGTGGCTTCGCTCGACTGATGAGAGTGACCCAAGAACCTCAGGAAATTAGCGTGAAACAGTTGGACGACATAACTCCACTTTTTACCTGGGTATACGGGTCCAACAAAACGTATGAGCCAGACTCGATAAAATCAGTCCAGACCAGCATAAGCCAATACTTAATCGAGAAGAGGTAGATATGAGCATCATATTCCTTTAGCTATGGATTTTCAGCATTCAAGGGACGCACTGACAGTCAAGCAAGAGACCCAAGAAGGCATGTATCGCTTACTGGCTATATGGAGTCTGTGATTGGGAACACGACAACAATATGTGCAACTAGGCATGTTCTCCGACCCCATATTGACAAGGACTCTGATCACGTCAGACATTTTCTAAAACTACTATATATTAATAAAGGTATTGATTTCATTGACATGCCTAGTATTTTTCGAGATACTCATGTAGTTGATTCTATCCCAAAATATTTCAAAAATTCCGAAAGTCCTGTAATTTGTTATAAGTATAAAAAGCCTATAAGAAATATTATTGTCAACTACAACAAAATAGTTTCTGACCTTGATATAGTACATAACACTCCTAAGGATGTGAATGCAACAAATCAACATTTTTCTATGCTCCAGCAGGTCATGTCATCACTGGTAATTTTGATATTGTTGATTAACGTATTCGGCATTTGTTTTCGAAAGGTCCTAAATATAGATTACCTTCAACTATTGATTTTAATGCCTGTCGTCGTGCCCTGATCGCCCACTCAATTGAAGATTTTAGTATAAAATGGTGTCGTAGCGAACATGCGGACCCAAACTCGCTTTCTACTTGGAAAAAGTCAATTCTTAAAATTAAAGATACACGTATTAACTTTTATAATGCTAACCCCTCTTTACTTCCTCCGAGATCTAGGTTTACCTTTCGTATTTTAAAATCGGGAATTCAGGAATTTCATAATAAATTTGTTTTAGTTCCTGCAGATAAAGCAGCTAATAATGTAATTATTGTTTGACGCCTACATTACGTCAATGTTTTATCCCTGGATCTCGGCAGCACCAATTCGTATACTCCAGTTAATTCTACTGAGGATGATGTTGTTTCTGCACATATCACTCGGTGCACTACTTTCAAGGCTGGTGTAATCGATAAGCCAAATAAACTGTCTACCATGTACTGGATTCCTAAATTACATAAAAATCCGTATAAGGCTCGCTTTATTTCTAATTCTAGTGCCTGCACAACAACAAACATCTCCAAACTTTTAACTGCTTGTCTTACTGCCGTTAAAGATCACGTTAAACTATATTGTGATAAAACTTATGAAAACTCTGGGATTAATTTATTTTGGTCTATAAAAAATTCAGGAGACGTTCTTGATAAAATTTTCAATAAAGGTCAAGTTTCATCAATAAGCACTGATGACTTCTCTACACTATATACAACCTTACCACTTCAAATATTAAAGACAAGCTAATTTCTCTTATTCAGAAAACATTCGCTAGAGAAAATACTACATTTTTGGCATGTAATAATATTAAAGCGTTTTTTTTACTAACGGCAGTTTAGAAAATTATACTATGTGGACTTGCTATGAAGTTTGTGAAGCACTCATCTTCCTATTATATAATATTTTCGTCAGGTATGGTACCACCGTTTATAGACAAATTGTTGGTATCCCTATGGGTACGAACTGTGCACCACTTGTCGCAGATTTGTTTTTATTTTGCTATGAAAGAGATTTCATGTTGAGTCTTTCACCAGATACCCAGGCAGATGTTATTGAAGCTTTTAATGACACCTCTCGGTATCTGGATGACATACTGAGCATTGACAACCCTTTCTTTCCAACTATGGTTGATAATATTTATCCTAAAGAACTTCAGCTAAATAAAGCTAATATATCTGATAATAACGCTTTTTGTCTTGATTTAGATCTCTCGATTGAAAACGGTGAAATAATTAGCAAAATCTATGACAAGAGAGATGATTTTAATTTTACATTGTTAAATTTGTTAAAAAGTTTATCAAAAGAGGTTATGACCCTATCATTTTGCAACGTACTGCATGCTTGGTGGTGGACCCTTTTACAGTTCGCCACTATGCTTTCCTCTTTAATTGTACGATGACCGGACAGGCTGTGGACCCTATGATGACGCCTACCTAAAGCCCATTGGGACGGTGGCGTTTGATGTTTGTCTATGATCTTTCTTGTCGTGCCCTTAATGGTTTATTCTCTTGTTGCTCTGGCTTCTGCCAAGTCATTGTGTACCTTCATTGTGGCTTTCTAGGCTATTGTTTTTTTGTATTATATTTACACGAGCATGTTTGTGTTTTACTTATATTGCCTATTGATGCTGCCTTGTTGGTTAGAGATTAGATCATGACGGGGATTTCTTTATTTACACTGTCCTGTTTTAATGGGATGACAGTAGGGTAAGTGTGAAGTTTGGTGCACCCTAGAACCGGTTTAAACCCCCAGTGGTCACTGACCGTTCCAAGGCGGTAGCCCTATTGTCAGACCTTTTCTGTTTGTGATGTCGTTTGCTTTTATTATTACTTTTGCCTTCTTGTTTGTCTGTTTGCATGTTTGTTTCTGTGTTTTGTGGTTGACTGTCCTCCTTGAATGCTACTTTCCCTGTCCGATCTTTTTATATTTCTTTGTTACTGATCATTCCTGCCAAGTTTCACTGAAATCCAGCCAGTGGTTCAGGAAAATTAGTCCGAATAAAGTTTGTGTATAAGGGGCCAAATATTATTCAACCGGAACACAGCGATGAT